>JAKSZP010018708.1:0-104313 GCA_022478985.1 Massospora cicadina
TACCGCCAAATTCTTTGATGTTGGTTCCCAGTGAACTTATCTGCCCCCATTCCCAAATAATTTGCCAGTTAGGTCGAACTTGAGGGACCTGATCCTGGCTTGTTTCCTCTCCAATCAACCACTGTTTAATCAGTTGCATCACACTGAGAAAATTGTTGGTTAATAAATCTTCTTTAAATTTTTCATTAAAAAACCTTCCCCAAAATTTATTTTTTTATGTTGAAAATTAAACCGCCTTTTTTCTGACACTCTCACACCCTTCAGGGCTAACAGCCATGTTTGTCTGGTATTCTATTATGTGTCTGTATTTAGATCCTGGCTCACTGGAAGTCATTGGTGGAACTCTTTTCCAGTTTCATATCTGTCATACCAACAGCAGTGCCTTTGGCATTCTGGTTTGCCGTTTGGGTGCTCTGGCACCTGTGCGGCAGGACAGTTTAATTCTTACTTGCTGTTTGCCTAACAAAATCCAGTGACAGACTTAGATCAATTAGGTGAACAGGACCCACATAAGCAATGGGATCATTTTGATCTAATTCCATGGGTCAATATGTAAGGTTTGCTATTACACTAATATGGTTCCATCATAGGCATTAAGGATCCTGGGACAAGGTAAGGCTCTAAATAAGAAGGGTTAGCATTACCTTATATTTCCGCTATATGGTCTACTGGCACCAATACTTGTACTCCCATGTCAACACTGACTTGAGATTTGGGAGAAATAGTGACTTTTTATTGGTTATATAAATGCATACTTTTCTCCATACATACAGTGGGGGAGTGAGAATGGTTTTGGGATCCAGAATTTGGTATTAAAGTATTTAGATGAATGTTGGATATTCCAATAGATGGCGCATCATTTGGATTTACCAATCTTATTTGGGTATCTTGTAATGTTAATGTCACTCAGTAACTAATTAAGAAAATATACTTATCTTTATGGCTAATTTTTGCATTAAAGTTAATTAAAAACTGCATTCCCAAGAGGAGACTGTAAAAATTGTTGTCCAGCACTACAACAGGGGGCTGATACAACTGAAACTAAAGTAAATAAGAGAGAGGTTACCCCCCTATAGATTTGGTATAAGTGAGTTCAGCTATCTCATATTATTGGGAATGATATAGATCAGGCGCAATTTGTCACTTTTCATAAGTTGTAAATAATCACAATGATGGGTGAACCCATATCAATGATGGCTAAATTTTCACATTATGTATTACTACTTTAACTTGATTTACATCATTACTAAATTAAAGGGATAAAAAATATAGAGGCATCCAGGTTGGTACTACATAATGTTCAGATAGGAGGAGAGGGAAAAGTAGAAAAGTAAAAATGGAATCTTTATCATATAATTCTTCAGGGACGGCAATTTTTACCTGGAGCAGATACCACATAGCACTCATTAGATGAGCTAGAAATTTGAGATTGAGGCAGTGGTGGTTGATGAGCACAGGGAGCCTCACGCTTTATGATGATTCCTCTTTTTTGACTCTCCATTATGTTTCTTCCAACATTGTTTTTCTTTATGAATAAGTAGTTTATAGTAACACATGGAACACTCTTGTTCTTAAATATGTTTTTAAGAAGTACCACATGAAAACATGTTTGAGGAAAACTAGCCAAAGGAGGTTTAATGCACCATTGAGAATCTCCATTAAGGCTTCTATGATATCAAAAATGGATCCTAAAAGTCTCTGATAGACTTAATATGGAGCAACAGTTGGGTTCATGAGGAGAAGGAAGTCCTTATAACTGAGACAGCGTCATCTAATGTAATACAATTATAGGTGGATAAGGTTTGTTCATCATTACATAAACGCTTTCAAAATCTTAAATTGATTCTCCTCAATTAAGTCAAAAATCATAATAGCTTGTATCAAATTAGGTAGAAATGGCTGATTCCATATTCTTTGATGAGGACTGTCTTTAAATGTGCTCAGGTGTGACAAACCATAAGATGAGGACCATAATTTCTTGATCAAACCAGTTGAGGCATGAGAGAATGTGTTTTCCTTCTTCTGATCTAAGGCTCCATCCATAGTTTTCAATAGATAAACAGGAATGATTAGATACTTCCAACACCTGGCTTAAAATCTTTTAAATGTGCTTTGATGAAATTAAATCCACTCATTAACTTATAAACAGCAGACTCATTACAGGTTCACCTCTGAGGGTTCAGACTTAGGGATAAAAGCTTGAGTAGGAACATGATCGATTTGCTGGCATAAATTTCTGAAATATCCTGTAGATTCTGAACTAATAAAAGTGATGTGATCTATTAAAAATTGTTAATTTATGTTTAAAGTGATAAAGCATTTCATTTTGCTTTTTCTCAAGTAACCCCACAAGTAAATGTCAAGTGATTAAAGAGGCTGTCAGAGCTGTGAACTGATCTTCTTGAGTAGTCTGGTTTTATTCATATAGACAATGAGCATTGTCAAATTCCCCCAATTTGTTTGTTAAAGAGAGATCTATATTAAGATGCAACCATCTAAAGTCAAGAAGCATTCTTTAACAATAGGTTTATCTTTGTCTCCAAGGCTTTGATTCTTTAGATCAACTGATCAAGGGCTTCCAAGTCATGAATCGTAACTGTAGGGCTAAGGGGTCCTGAGCGCCCTAAAAGTCCTTGAGAACCATCAGAATCAAAAGGATTATGGCCTGTAGGGGGCATTTAATACCAAAATAATTGAAGGAGATCTAGGTGGCTCAGAGGGCCCAGCGGGACCTCTAGGCCCAGAAAGACCTTATCAGGTTTTAGTAGCATCAACAGCCTGAAAAAATAGTTAGAGCAAATATTTAAGTTTAAGCAGCCAGGCAGCATATAGATTTGTCATATGTTCCAGTAAATCAGTAAATTAATTTTTAATATTTTATAGGCTATTGGTTGATGGGGTTACATCCTTTAATGAACTGCTGGGCTACTTCTTGATGCAAAAACCAGTAACCTTATTGCCAATCTGAGCAAGTTGGATCTTATGTTTGTTTATCAGTTGTTAATTACCATCTTTTAATTTATAATTGTCACAACAAAATTAAAGTAGTGTTGTGTAAGTTGACCAACTGGGATTAGAATTTCTGAGCTATGGAATAATAGAGTTGAATCTTGAGGGGATGCAACCCCAAAACATGTAGTAAGTGGTGAATGGCCAGATGCACATCCTATATAAGATACTGCTCAGTTTGCGCCAGCCCAACTTCAGTACTCTCCAGCACAGCAGTAGGATACAAATGAATCATGTTGGCTGGCACCTATGAAGAACTGTATTTGATTTGATCAGCCACCATGTTAAATGCCCCTTTAATTAATACCGAAAATTTTTGAAGTACATCCATAGGTTGAATCTGGTATACTTTGTTATCAGGGCCTGCAATGGCTAAATTCATATTAGCGTGGAATTGGAGTTTGGTAAAGTTAGGAGTAGGTATTCCTGCTGGTTGGTAGATATCCATTTGGAAATGCTCATTTACTCATCAGATGAGGGAGAGCTTTAGATAGAATATCTATTGTTTGTAAAAATGTTTTTATTAAGCAGCCTCAGAAGAAGACCTGACAGGGAGCACCAGTTTCAGAATTTCCATTATAGATCAAAGGAGCAGGTGCTTTGAAGGCCTTGAAGTTACTATGTTTGTTGCACTAGCAACTTCTCATAGGACATATTCTCAATGGTAATTAAAATTGCCTAGTTGATTTATTAAGTCACATTAAAAGATAAATATAGTTAAAAAACTTTATTCATAGAAGTTAGAAAAATATACATTAGGATTTGATTTGGTATGATGCTGCAACAACAATGTGCCACGGAAAAGCAAGATCTTTTTCATAAATATATTACTGATGACATTTTTTAGGATGGAAATATTTCTTTTTAACAAAGGAGGCGTCATAACTGATAGAGGAACTCCCATTCACATGTGTCGATATCCTTAAAAAATTGCTATCACCCTTAAGTGGAGGTGTGCTTTTGTCATGGTTGAATGACATGATAGTGGGGACCAACCCCAAGATTAAGGCTGGGCAACAGGAGGCCCAGAAGGTGAAGCTTCAGTCCCTCCCTGACCTCAGGCACTCAGTAGACCAAAGCTGGGTATAAGCCAAATATGCCCAGGTTGGTACTAGTGAGGTGCCTAACGCTCAGCCCCTTGCGTCAGCCCAGGCATTAAAACGGACAAGATATTTAATTAACGTGGATGGTTCAATTTGGTTGCCTGAGGTACAGGGTTTCAAAACCCAGTCCATTTACAATATTATGAGTTTGGGTAGGGTACAACTTCAATTAATTAATTGAGTGAAGTCAGTTTCAGTGTTTTCTACCAATTGGGATGAAAGCATTTGCCTATTGGTGAATTGGATTAGGACTGCTTTGGAAGACCCCAAATTACCCCAACTCTATTTACATTTGATTTTCAAGACCAAAATTCCTTGTTGTTCGACTTTGCAAAATAAACTTTTCCCATTTTCCCATTATTTTATTTATGTTATCCAGGACAATACTGTGTGTGGACCTCTTTGAGGATGTCTCATGCTATGTTAACCATTCCGTTTTATATATGATTAGACTATCCCCTCATGCACCGTTGGGTCGCCCAGGTTCCCTCCAACCTGGGATGCTTACCCCTTCTTCCCTTGTTCACCGTGTCATTTTTGGTTGGATATTTATTAATACAACTGCACTTCTATACTTAAGTTATTATTGCTCTACCACCTCTCTGCTGGGCTCTAGTACCTTTAGTAATAATGGCTAGTTCCCTGGTGTTGGGCCTGTGCACCAAGCACTACCACGCTGGAAAACAGGAGAGTTATAACTACTCTCCTTACATTAGTCGACCAACCATTTAAATTTATGTGCATGAACTTTTTCCATGTGGGACTTTTCCAAAGTGCAAACAGCGGGCACCTGATGTGTAATTTGGCTGTGGTCAGCTGCACCGCTGTTTCCTCTTTTTTCTGAGGGTTGGAGCATCTCAGAGTTATTTTGGCTGCTTCCAACTGGAAAGTACCCACCTTATGCTCGTACCTGGTGGATATGTATGCTTCTGGGTCCCAAAAGTTGTGATTCCCCAACTTTCCACTGAAATTCACAAATTCGATTTAATAAATGGAGTTTAATTTGGCAGCGCGTTCTGATGATGCAGGCGAAATTGGTGCAGAGGGGCCTGGGGGTGATGTTCTTGGATAACGTTGGGCCTTCCATTGCAGTTAGGGGAATAGGGTCATTCACATCTAAAAACGCGTTTTATAATGAAAACCAAGTCTATACCTCTAAACCGTTTATTAGCTCTTATGGCCTGGATGAGGACACTATTCCTGTATATCAGATTACCCCCAAGAACCCTCATTTGACCCCTACCATGATCCAGGGCACTCAGGAAGTGGAAAAATAACTTCGTTTCAAATATGATAAAGTATATGCACCTGCAGAAGGTGAGGTGGGATATGTGGCCTCAGTAGTAAGGGTGGCCAACTATCCCTCCCCTTCTATGATTCCAAAACATACCCTGATGGCTTGCTCGAGCCAGAGGAGGAATTTTCTGGTGATTTAGTGTCTTTTTTGATTTAAATAAAGACCATTCTGGGTATTTTCTACTGACTTTCATCCTTCCCTCCCCTTTAGGAAAATTTAACACCACTATCCTGGTGGATACTGGTGCCACAGAAAACTTTAAGGACCAGAGCCTATACAACTACCTTGGGCTGAGTTACTTGTCAGGTGGTATGGTTAGGGGAGGGGCGTCCCAAGGTATTCCCACTCTGAAGATCATTGGGACAAAGGACTATCAGGTTGGCAAGTACCACTTGTCCGATCACTTCCAAGCTATCAAAAACCTCTTTTACCCTATCATTTTGGGAGTGGAGTGGTGGCGGAAGTTTGACTTTAGAACCAACTTGAAAGAGAATACCCTATCTTTAACATTAAAGAATGGTCGCACATTAGTTGTTCCTTTGTCTGAGGCTGACTCTCAGGGCGACTTGCTCCACTGGCCCCACTTTCACACCCTTAGCCTTGCCTCTATGCTGAAGCCCACCGTAGTGGTTCCCCTACCTTCTTGTTTGGAGGGTTTGGAATCATCCTTTGATGCAGCTTCAGCTGATGCACTACCTGATCATTCCAAGTATGACTGTGACTTCAAATTCATTGTGGATCTGGTGCATATTTATTCTCCCAATTACCCCTTGACCGTCTGGGAGGAAGAGGCGTTAGATGTGTGGGTGAAGGAGCAGTTAACCAAAGGCGCGATTTTTCAGCGTACATCCCTTGTATGCTCTCCACTTCTCTTTGTTGAGAAGGCTGATGGTACTCTACGCCCATGCATAGACTATGAGAATCTCAACAACGTCACTGTACCAAATCTACATCCCATCCCTTTAGATTCTCAGATTGCTCGCTATGTGTAGAAGGCTAAGGATTTCTCTAATCGGATTGCTGCAATGCATTCAACCAGATTCAGATTAAAAGGTACAAGAGTGGTGAACCACATTCTATACCAGAAAAGGGATCTTCCAGCTTTGGGTCATGCCCTTTGGGCTTAAGAATGCCCCTGCTATCTTTTATCGCCTCATTGATGTAGCATTGGGGGACTTGTTAGGGGTATGCGCGGTTGCCTAAATGTATGATATCCTGGTGTTTTCCCCTGATCATGAGTCCCATGAAGTACACCTTCAGCAAGTGGTGGAGAGGTTAGAGGCAGCCAGCCTTACACTGAAGATAAGAAAGTGTGAGTTTTTCAAGTCCCAGGTCACTTTTCTGGGCAACATCATGTTTGACCAAGGACACATGATATCCAGACAAGGAGAAGGCTATTGGTGAGTGGCCCACCCCCACCTCAGTCAAGGAATTGAGGAGCTTTCTGGGGACATGTACATTCCTCAAGAATTTCACTCCCAATATTTCTGAGGTGGCAGCACCCTTATATAAGGCTAGCGGTGCAAAGGTGCTTCAGTGGTCCCCCGTTTTGGAGGACGCTTTCCAAGCAGTGAATTGCACCCTGTTGTCCACATCTGTCCTTTGCCATGTTGACACTTCAAAAGTGTTAAAAGTATCCACTTATGCCTCCAACTTCGCCATAGCAGCTGCCTTGTTACAAGTAGGCGAAGATGGGATAGAGCATCCAGTGGGATATTTTTCTAGGAAAATGTCTCTTCCTGAGTCGAATTACGCCGTTTATGACAAGGAGTTACTAGAAGAAGTGGAGGCGCTGACTTATTGGCGTCATCACTTGCATGGCTCTACCCAACCTTTCCAGGTACGTACAGATCACCATTCCTTGCTGTACTACTGCGCCCCTCATGTCCTAACCCCACGGCAGACCTGTTGGCATGAGACCCTTGCCCAATTTTCATTCTCTTACGAGATCACCAAGTGCAAGTATAATGGTTTGGCGGATGCTTTGAGCCGCAACCCTGCTTTAGCTCCTGATTCCAAGGAGGTAAAAGTTTTAACTTACAGTTGATGATTCCTCCAAATAAAATTTGTCTCAACTTCCCTCTCCCTCAGCCAACAAGCCAGCGCTTGCACCTCTGAAAATGTGGAGGAATATAGTATGCTCAGAAAGGTAGTCCATTCTCAGCCGTTATCATCTGAATATACTATGGTACTCGTTAAGAGCGCTTTAAATCAAGAAGACCTATTCAGGGGTATCACGTGAAGGATGAGATGGTGTGGTTTCAGGGGCGCCTATGGGTTTCTGCTGGACCACTGCGCCTGGAAATCATCTAAGACCATCATGATGGAATCACCATTGGTTGTCCTGGGAAAGCGAAGACCTTAGAGTCGATACAACGCACTTACAATTGGAAGGGCTTTACCTGTTCAGGGAGGGCGGTACTGCAAAGAGTGCCTAATCTGCAATCAGATGAAACCCAATCGGAAACCTTTAGCAGGGTTGCTGGTACCAGTCCAAAAGGCTGAAGGGCCCTGGACTTCCTTGTCAGTGGATTTCATTGTGGAGTTACCCGTTTCAGATGGGTATGATGCCATCATGATGGAGGTGGACTGGTTCACAAAGTTCGTCCACTTTATTCCTTGCAGAACACTAATAACCACGGCTTAGATGGCTAGACTTTTCGTCACTCATGTGTTTGCACGCATGGGGTTCCCAAAGAGATTATCAGTGACCGGGGACCCCAGTTTACCTCCATCTTTTGGGAAAAGTTGTGTAGACTTTTCAGATTTGCCCCTGCCATTCGACTGCCTATCACCCCCAATCAGATGTGCAGACTGAACGAGTGAACCAGTGCTTGGAACAGTTCCTGCGGTGTTACACCGCCGCAGATCATTCAGATTGGGTTTCTCACCTCCCTATGCCACAATTCACCTACAACATCACTTTGCATTCTTTGATCTGTTGTTCCCCTTTTTTCACTAACCATGGGTTTAACACCGCTTAAACATTGATCCCAGCTGTGGATCTAAATTTGAAGCGGTGGTGTACTTTGCCAAGACTATCAAGAAGGTCCACCAGGAGGTTTCCAAAATTTTGGAGGCGACAATGCAAGTTTATAAGGAGAACGCTGATGGTAAGCGCCAAGTGGGTCCAGAATACAAGGAAGGGGATCTCATGATGATTGATGCTTGTAACATCCCTATCAAGCAGCTATGCAAAAATCTGGGACCAAAGAGTATTGGCCCTTACCGCGTTGTTAGAAAGGTGAGCCATGCTTCATACCAGTTGGATCCTCCCTCTTCATTTCAGATCTTCTCTGTCTTTCATGAGAGCAAATTGAAGTTGTTTGAGGGCCCCCGCCAAGAGACTTCTGAGGCTTATCTCGTGGATGGGGCGCCAGAATGGGAAGTGGATGAAATAGTAGCCTCCCGCCGTGTTAAAAGAAGACTTGAGTACCTGGTATCTTGGAAGGGTTTTGACGCTGCAGAGAAAAGTTGGGTCCCAGCGCGTAACTGTGTGAATGCATAAGATCTGATTAAAGCTTTCATAAGCGTTTCCCAAGCCTCTGGATCTCAACCCAAACTGACCGTTGCCACTATTAAGTTGGCCCGGCTCACAAGAACTTTTCCCTTGCGCAAGCCCCTGGAGGGGGGGTTGAGCCATGTCAGGAGGAGAGGGTAATGTCATGGTTGAATGACATGATAGTGGGCACTAACCCTAAGGATAAGGCTGGGCGGTAGAAGGCCCAGAAGGTGAAGCTTCAGGCCCTCCCTGACCTCAGGCACACAGTAGACCAACGCTGGGTGCAAGCTAAATATGCCCAGGTTGGTACTAGTGAAGTGCCTAACGCCCAGCCTCTTACGTTGGCCTAGGCGTTAAAATGGATGAGATATTTAATTAATGTGGATGGTTCAATTCAGTTGCTTGAGGAATGGGGTTTCAAAACTCGTTCCATTTACAAAATTATGAGTTTGGGTGGGGTACAACTATAATTGATTACTTGAGTGAAGTCAGTTTTGGTGTATTCTACCAATTGGGATGGAAGCATTTGCCTATTGGTGAATTATCTTAGGACTGCTTTGGCAGACCCCAAATTACCCCAACTCTATTTATATTTTATTTTTATGACAAATATTCTTTGTTATTTGACTTTGCACATTAAACTTTTAGTGTTTTCCCGTTATCATATATATGTTATCCAGACAATCCTGTGTGTGGACCTCTTCAAGGAGCTCTCGCGCTGTTTTATTTATTCAATTTTATTTATTTGAGGTAAGCTGACCAGGGGATGGACATTACAGAAACTAAAACTAAAATAAAAACTAATTTAACTAATTGGTTCAAAAAAAACGCCCAAATGAGCGTATTGAGTGAAACGCTTTGAAAAAACAACCAGCCAGGTGGGCAGCAGAGACCGCTTATCCCTCCATGGAGGAAGGGGAGGGGGGTCAGGGGGCTCATCTTTGGCATCGGCTACTTATCCCATAGTAGAGTGCTTATCATGGCAGAAATTAAGGGCGCTGGGACATCTGCGGCATGTGGTGTGATATCTCTAATAAATTGAAAATCATGGAAATTGCCGGCTAGGTAAATGGCACTGAGATATTTGGTTATAGCTTTTTCAGCTTTGATGCGGGCATCTGAGAGTTTAACGAATGTGGCAATGTTGGTTCAGGTATTTTTTGCTTTTGGGTTCCGTGCTTTAGTTGCCACGTTCTAGATAGCATCGTTAATGTTTTTGTGTAGCTGGGTCACTGTGATTTACTTTTTGGGGTGAGAGTTGAGGGGATAACAGGAGGTGAAATTCCTCCTGTGAGCATCGCCACTGATTTGATGACAGCTTTACAAAGGGGACAATAATCCGGTGTTGCAGCTGCTTTGACTGCAAGCTGGTGAGCACTGAGAAACAATTCAGCATTTGCCTGTGGGGTATATAGTTGAGGGGGGTATCTGGCGTCCCATTCTGCATTAAAAAATCGCTTGATTTGCAGAGATGGTTCTTCAATGAGCTTACCTGATTCGTCAATTTCAGCCAATATCTTTCGGGTTTTGGGTGAATTGGATTGGGGTCTCGCGCTATGTTAACCATTCCATCTTGTATATGATTAGACTATCCCCTCATGCACCGTTGGGTCGCCCAGGTTCCCTCCAACCTGGGATGCTTACCCCTTCTTCCCTTGTTCACCGTGTCATTTTTGGTTGGATATTTATTAATACAATTGCACTTCTATACTTAAGTTATTATTGCTCTACCACCCTCTGCTGGGCTCTAGTACCTTTAGTAATAATGGCTAGTTCCCTGGTGTTGGGCCTGTGCACCAAGCACTACCACGCTGGGAACAGGAGATTTATAGACACACTCCTTACAGATGTCATGATTAGGAGACAGTTTTAATTTAAAGGAGTCAGGAATCTTATGTGACTTTTTAACAGTCCCATTACAATGATGACAAAAAACAGGTGCTCCCTGACATGCCTTCCAAGTTGCAGAAGAAGAGAAAGATTCTATCAAAAATGGACATTAATTCTTCCATGTAACCTCTCATGATAGTGGGTTTCTAGCGTTACTCAATGGATAAGCAATGCTCTCTTTAAGGTAGACTATTCTACCCAGATGGACAAAAATATATTGCTAAGTATAGAGGAGAAGTGTCCTTTATTAATCAAAGCGTGTACAAAAAATAGGAGCTACCAACTTAAGACCAAAAATGTTTTTAGACTGCTTGATGGTATCTGTGCCTGAAGGACAATCCGTCTAGGGTAAAGCTTTCTATGTACCTTTTACTATAAAAATTATACCTAAACTATAGTTTTTTTAGCGACCAAAGTCAGTACAAGGGTCAATGCATATTTCTTGACAACTTTTTCTCCTGGCCATTTATTTTATCATGAAACTTTAGGAATACACTATTAAGAAGTACGAAGACATTTTTAATCTAATCCAGTTGCATCACTCACATACATATGACTTCAATTAATCAGCTTCCTCTTTTGTTTGGAAAATTGAAGTGCAATACTCATAATTGGTGGCTCATTAAAAGTCTATTGCTAAATGGCACAGATAAAAGTTGTGGCTAATGATTACCTGCAAAATAAATAAAATAAATAAATATATTCTGCTTAGTCTAAATCCCATTATAAAATAAGATGATCTGTTTTGTCTCTCCTGGATCACACTCAGATCTTAAAGCTCAATGGAACCTGTGTTTCATACAGTTTAAGAAAGCTTTATGATATCATGCCCTGGGAGTCAAGACTCCTGGACCTAAAGAGCCACCCAGATATCAAGGGACTACTGGGATGCAAAGACCTTCTGAGATACAAAGGGCAACAAGGAGACTGTGGGCCCCCTGATCCCCTCAGATCAACTGATCCTTAAGATCTCCAGGTAGATACTGGGCTACCTGTCCCTCCTGTCCCTCCAGGGCCTCCAGCCCCCCATCCTACCATATCAGAAAAAGGGGATAAATTATTTTTTTACAGATAAATACCATTAAAGACCGTTAGCACAATTAAAGACTTTAATTACTGCTTTAATATAAGGTTGAGGGGTAGAACTTGCTGGTCAATCACTTGATTAAAAAATAACATTGAATCCTTATCGGAAAGGCTTACCAATGTTAACAGTTTTACAATTATTTTGGTGTCCAATTTCATCAAATCATTGAACGATATGTTCAACTTGAACATCAGGTTAAAACTATCAAGTCTGAGAAAATATCTATTAAAGATCTTATAAAAAGCCCAAAATTGGAACTTCAGGGCTTAAGGAAAAGCTTGCTAAGTAGGCTCCCAAAAACGTGGTAGTTCATTAGGTCTACTTAAAAGTGATGTGAATGACTTGTGAATTCAGATTGATCAAATGCAAACTACTAAATACATATATTGAGTCTTTGCTTTCCAACCATTCAGCTCATTGGCCTAACTCACTTGACTTTGAAGGCCAATTTGCTGTGGAGGGGTTCTGTTTCACACATATTTGACACCAGGTGACCTTATGAAGGGACATGATCATACGTTTTGTGAGAATCCTCTTCTTCTGCTATCCAATGTAGCATCAATTTCTCATTTGAGGTGTTGCTTAATGGCAAAACTCATATGGCACTCTCCGACATGTTCTCTTTTGCGTTGGCCACCTAGGTCATAATGGAATCTTATCTAAACTCTCCCTTGACAGCTTGGCTCCAAGATATCCATACATATGAATGTCTTGGTATTCCAGAGCAGATCTCAGACTAGCTACTGTATTCTGATCACCCTTATAATCTCAGACTGGTTACTGGCAATTAGATCACTCAACTAATATAAGCGAAACAAAAAAGATAAACTAAGATTCTATTATATAAAGGCTTTTTTATTATAATAAAATCAAAGTATTTTTACAACTTCACAAAAATCAAGTTATTTTAAATGGGAATTGTAAACTATATCGGAAATTGGGGTACCAATATTGGGGTCTTCATGATCCCCTGGTGAGTCTGAATCTGACTTCCACTTTAGTCTTGGTGTCCATTTTAATCATACAATGTATATGAGAGCTCCGTCTTGTGGTGGTTATACCTGAACCAGGATGTTCAGGGACCCTCTGTTCAGTCTCAGCTCCTGTACTGGGGCTGCATTTCACCTTGAAATATTAATTCTTCATCTAATTTGGTAATATGTATCAACTTCAGTTTCATTTGATGGCGCTGCTCTGATGAGCCTCACTTCTGGGTTTTGTACGGTCTTCATAATTGGTTGTTTACTACTTTTAGTAATATTTAAATGGAAGGTTCTATTTTTTTATCAAGTAATCTAGTTCAGTCATATTTTTGTCATCAGCTGATTGTAAATTATTTTTCTTCCAAAAGTATAAAAAGGGGTCGAAATTCAAATTCTTCAATGGAAGCTTTGTTAAATTCAGATAAATCTCTTCAGTTTGTCAGTATACAAATATTTTGAGTAACGTCACCCTAAGTACTTGGGCAGCTGACGTCTATAAAAAGTATAACCAAATCCCTATACAACTGGCAATTTCCCCAAACCTTTGCCTGTATGGCATTATATTATGCTTAATCCAACAGTTGAGGAATAATCATATGATGCTTTTGCGGCCTCACTAAAACACTTTTCCTCTCAATACAAGAATAAGGAGATGTCTTAGGTGCTGGCCATATAATCTCTTGAAACTAAGTTAGCTTTATCTTCACATCTTAGTATAAGACTTCTCATTTATCCAAGACAGTTGCAGAACCAGTACAGATGGACTGCAGTTTCTCTGACTGTCCTCCTCGTAAGTGGTAAAGCAGAACTTTGTGCCTAGTCTGAGTTCTGGTTAGTTATCCCATCACTGACTCTCATGTTAATATTGAGGAATAGTTGTCTCTATGTTATTAAAGGCTTTCAGTTATATTATGATTAGTCTATTGGATAGCTTTTGTCATTAATCCCCAGGTGGATGGTTCTTTCAGTCCGCGGCAAGGATTAGGGATAACAAGGTTTTTAATGCTTCTTCTTGCCTGTATAGGGCCTTGAACGGTGACATCCAAATCACATGGTGGTAGCTAAGCCCATAAACTAACATTATGGAAAGCAGCTTTAAAACCCATTTTAACTTATAGTTGAGGGCCATCTTTTTTAGTATCCATCCTAATGATTCATTCACGCGCTCCATGATATTATTAGAAGATGGTGTGTAGAAATTAGGAATTTTTTCTTCACTCCAGACAAGTTTTTAACTTTATCACGAAATATGATAAAATATGTTGCCATTATCCAAGGGCAAGACTTATGGACAACCTTGTAAGGTGATAACTTGATTATATAGGAATTGAGTGGTCGATCTCCCAGTGTACATATTGACTGCTGAGGCTTTGAACAACTTAGTAAAGTGGTTAATGGGTATTAATATGAATTTTTCTTTACTAGAGGCACAATAGAAGTGGCCCTACCGCATCAATGGACATGTTACTGTATGGGGCTATTGGTGAAATTGGTTTGAACGCAAAAAGTTTTTAGCATTTAGAAAATCACACAAGATATTCATAGTTCCAAGGCCTGATGGAATCTAGTGGACATGGACTCTCAATAGAACTGATTCTTAATGTAGGCCACATATATTCTGAAAATGTTATGGCTGACATGGATGCGTGCTTCCATAATTTTTTCATCTGATCGCTTGGTCAGATGTTCATGTTTAATTTGTTCCTTATTTTCTTCTAAAGGAGCTATTAATAAGCCAGGTGTCTTTGATGCACTTCTTGAGAAAGTCCATAGCTCTTCCCTTTCATCCTGTCATGCTTCCTATAGTATCCTGATTAAATTTACAGTTGATTGCTTTATGGTGAATGTAGATGAAAACTGAAAATCATGACTGTTGGAATTTTCCCTATGCAAGGTGTGTAAGCCTTGTCCTGGGGGGAAGGTTAACATATGCTGCTGTGCGGGACTCCCCTTCAGTATTTTAATGGTCCCTTAAGTCACGAATTAAGGCACGAATTCTTATCATTATTTAGGCTTTGAATTAGAAATATTACCTAATTTACTCCAAATTTAGCTAATGTTCATTCTAATATTATTTACAAAAAATTTACCTAATTTCAGGGCTACATTCACACGACTCCATTACCTAAGGCCCAAAGCTCTTAATATATTCATCAGATGTTCATTCTGGAAGCTAACAAGTTAAACTTCCAAAACTGGACCATTGGAAGAGCTCCTACTATATGTTAACACTAATTTAAACTATGCTATGAGACTATCCCCAGAAGATCAAGAAGCTCAGATGACCTTTCAGGTGGGACGCAATGAGGGACAAACTATGTGGGAATCAAGAATGACTGTTGGACAAATAGAAGTACAATATAATAATAAGAGTGGTTTGGAGAAAAATAAAAATATTGGACAAAAGACCCTGGTTGATTCCCGGCGGAACCCCACAAATTGGGGTAAAAATTATAATAATGATTGGGCAAACAAATCGAGTTTGGGCGGGTGGATTGAACCAAACCATCAGCTAAATTTGAAAAAGTTCATCAGAGGCTCCTCCCTCAGCCTCATCTAATATAGTACAGGTTACACCGCTGAAACTGGCACCTTTTATAGGGTCAGAAGAGGTCCAACCAAGGACATCGATGAATCCCCCCTTGGGTTGGGACCATCTAGTACTAAAAAAAGAGGTCCAACCAAGGGAAAATCTTTCAAAGTTCATTGATTGGGTCAAATTCATAAAATACGATCTAATGGACTAGTCTTTCCTGCTCTCAACCCTCAATTGGCCATTCCTCCCAAACAAGGCGAGTTCAAGAAATCTGATAGGTTGATGGCTCATATTACTAAATTCAGACTTTACTAAGCTATCCAAACTTTGAGCCTTTACGTTTTAAATATTACTATTGACTTATTAAGACTATTCTCTTTTACCCCCATGTGGCTATAATAAAAACTATAAAAATAACTTCTCTAATATTTATTAATATCTTATTCTTTCTAATAAATGGTGAGAGGAAAAAGCCCTATTTACATTGTTGAATTTAAAGTAGCAAGCACCAGCGAGCACCTTCCCCTCCCAAAAATAAAACAAGTGGTGCTCACTACAGGGGTGACCTGTACACCACAAAAAATGTTCAAAAATATAGAGGTTGTTGGGCGTGGTAACCCTTCTAGCTTTTTCACTGATATTAATCCTAGGCTAGCAATTATGGAACAACAGCTAGCAAGTGCTTTGTCTAGCCTCAAAAGGCTCTAGAAGCACTCATTGCAACGACCTATTATAAAAAAACCCCTCTTCAAAACAAGGTTACACTTGGTGAGGGCAGTATTGCCTCCTTCCCTATGTTTATGAATCTGCGATGGAAGAAGCAATTGACTGACAAAAAAATCCAGTAAATTCCTCCCTGCTTGAATTTAATAGCTAAATAAAGAATGGTCCCCATCATGGTCAACTTCAGCACTTGGGAAGAAGTTAAGCAAGCGCTTCTTGAAGAATTTGGTTCCAAACAAAGGTTCCAGCGACAAAAACAGGTTTTTATGTGCCTTAGTCTGCAAAATGGAGAATTGATAACCTCTTTTGTTGAGCGTTTCTATAATAAATCACAACCTCTGTTGCTTGACCAAATGCTCCCTCTTGATGACGCTATTGCAGCTATCTTAGCTGCTTGGCATCTCATCCCTCCTTGGAGATGCATCTCTCTTCTGTAAAGCGCACTTTCAAAGATGTAAAAATATCAAGGAGGCCTTATTAGCGGTTTCTAATATCTATGAGATTGACCCTACACAAGGATCTTTGAGCCAAGCATTTACTAAGGCTGTTTCCCTCTGGAAACTTGCTCCTACGGATTCGCCATCACAAAATGCTTCTTATTCCCATAAAGATATTCAAATGGTAATGGCTATAATGATGAAATGCTCCCCTTCATCTTCAGTTCAAAACGCTCAATTGGTGAAAGCAGTCGTCCCTTTGCCTTGCCCATCTTCTTCTTTAGCGGCCTTCCCAAGTAGTCCCAAAGCTGGCTCCAAAGCCTAAACCCCTTTCCTGGGTCCCAATCACTACCACTAACAATGGTTTAAATGACCAGGTCACAAAGGCTAAACCGCCTGTTTTACAGAAGCACACAGCCACTGAAAGACCCAAAGCTGTTGAAGTTAAAGCATCCACCTCCACGGTTCTATCCACCTCAACCTCTCATTCAGCTAACTCTAGTCTGAAACCTGTCTCCATGAGGCAGAACAAACCCCCTACTTTAAAGGTCGAAAAATTGAGCTGTGACAAATCTCAACGCTTCCCCCAAAAGGTAAAAAGGTGTAGGAGCAACTCCAGAAATTACCATCCCATAAAGGAAGTCCTGAACCTAGCTCAACTCCTATGGGCTCCCTAACCTGCTTTGATAACCCCTATGACAACGAGTCTGAAGGGGGTGATGAAGATGCTGGTCATTATGTTTTAGGAGCCCCAGATGAAGTGGAGGTACCTGATCAATTGAGCCTGTAGAGAGTGAATTGTGCTAAGACCCTCGTCAAACTTATTTTTGGAAAATCGTTGTAGGGTCTCAAGATTATTGACACTGCCAGTGATGCTGAACAGCTCATCGCCACATTTCTCAGATCTACCCAGTGTGTTCATACCATGCAGACTATCCAGGAGAAATACCCTAAAGCTGACAAAAGATTTGCCTCCACTTTACATCTGAAAGAAGTCCTCTATCTTCCCTCCACCTTGGGTAACTTTAACCAAAGTGGAGGTCGTTGTTAATGGAGTTCAGGTCAAGCTATTCTTGACAATGGGTCCCTGGTGAAAGCTGTGTCAACCAAGCTCATTAAGAAATTTTAAGCTGGCCCCTGACCTCGAAACACTCAAGAGTTTGGAACTGCAGGACCAAACAACACCCATGCCATTGGGGCATACTCTTCACTGCCCATTCATTTTGGGAAGCTTCTCTTTACAGCTCCATAAGTGGCTTTGACCAATAATACCTACGATTTGCTCACAGGACCCAATTTATTCTCGAATATGAAGGTCTTATTAATTTGAAGCAGGGCTATCTCTTACTGCTTAACTATGAGGTTCCTCTGATTCTGTCTAATGATGAGCTCAATAAAAAGGATTATGTTTGCACAGTTGAGTATCCCTCCTCAGCTATATCCCTGCATTACACCACGGCAGGCAGACATACAAAAATGTTGCCTCAATCAGTGGACGCCCTGGAGGGTATCCCTTTATATGCTTCTGAAGAGGTGGTCATTAAGGCTGGGGAACAAAGGGTAGTTGACACGAAGATTAACATGCAAATCCCACAAAGCTATCTATTGCACCTCATTAGCATTGATGGAGTTAGTCCTTTATAGATCCGAGCTTTGTCAGGCGTGTTGGACCCTGCCTATCATTGGCCTATTAACCTCCTACTAGAGAATCTCACTAAGAAGGATATGGTGGTAAAAAAGCATCAGGAGACCGGAAGAGGACTGCTGATACCCATTGAGGACATCAAGAAAGTCCACTGTATTGGGTCTATGGATGATATGGGTTTACCTGCTGACCAATCATTATGTACATTGCCATTGTTCATACCTCCGATGAACTAACCCCAGCTGAGTTGGATAAAGTCCACACCCTGCTCGAGGCTTACAGCTACATTTTCTCCAAATCTGTCAATGACTATGGGCACATGAAGGATTGGATGTATACTATCGACGTTGGGGATGCTAAACCCATTTTCTATAAACCCTACCAAAAATAAAAAGTTGAGGAGCTACAGATGCGGACGGAGCTCAAACAGCTTCTGGATGTTGTTTTGCTGGTGCCATCACAAAGCTCTTGGTCATCCCCGCTATTATTAATAAAGAAGAAAAATGGTGGTCATTGGGTAGTGATGGACTACCGCAAATTAAACAACCTCACAAAGAAGGATAGCTACCCTATCCCTCGCATTGATGGCGCTCTGGCCCAACTCTCTAGGTTCAAGTTCTTTTCAGCCATGGACCTGGCTAGCGGTTATTGGAAAATGGACCTTTCTCCATAAAACCAAGAGAAATGTGCCCTTATTTGCAGTGAGGGTCTCTTCCAACCTACCTGACTACCAAAAGGGTTGTGCAACGCACCTGCAACTTTTTAGAGTCCATGGATCACATTCTCCAGGATCTCAAACTGAGTTGTGTGATTTTCTATACTAATGACATCACAGGTTTCTCCAAGACTTTCATTGAACACCTTTCACATCTAAAGGAGGTGTTTCAACGCTTGCGGGCATCTAATATCAAACTAAAGCCCTCCAAATGCACGTTCTTCCATAGGAAGCTGGATTTCCTTGGACACGCTATCTCACAAGATGGAATACATTCACTATAAGATAAAATCAAAGCAATATCCAAGATGCTCGCACCCAAAACCATTTGTAACATCTAGGTATTCTTGGGAATGATGGGGTACTACCATCAATTTATCCCAAACTTTGTTCAGCTCAGAGAGTTCCTTATCCGCCTCCTGGCTAAGAACACCCCCTTCAATTGGGGTGCTGAACAAAAGGCCGCATTTGAGACTCTGAAGGAGCTGTTGCAAAAAAGGCTGGTACTCTGCCACCCAGAATACAGCAAACCCCATGTTGTTCACAGATGCTTCTGACTACGCTATTGGAGCTATATTGGCTCAATTGGATGATCATGGAGTTGATCATCCCTTGTTTTACTTTAGCAAAATGCTTTCAAAAGCTGAGCGTAACTACAGCGTCATGGAGAAGGAATGCTTGTATACCCGCTCGCTGTTAAACAATACCGCCCATTCCTATATGGAACTCCCTTCAAAATGATCATAGACTACGCCTCTTAAAATTGGTTGCAGAATATGAAGACCTCACGGGGCGGTTGGCTCTCTGAGCTCTAAAGCTCCAGCATTACGATATGACCATTAAGCACTGGGCAGGAACGCGCCACATTAAACTAGATGGTTTAACATGGCTGCCCATTATTAACTTAGACAATAGTGAAGCTGAGAGGATACATAATCTCCTCATGACTCCAGATGCATGGGCTGATGAAGACAAACCAGTACAAAAATGCTAGCTGACACTTCCACAACACCAAGGTTGAAAATGGGAAGTTATATAAAAATAGGAGTAAATTGGTTGCCCTATTTCCGACTTTCAAAGAGAGTTCCTGTCATCTTAGAGTCTCACTATCATTGGGCATGGTGGAGTACGCAAAACATATGAGTGGGAGATAGAGCGGTACTACAGGGAGTGCATCTTGGAAACCATAATCAAAGTCCCAAGTGCATGCCTGACTTGTAAAAAACAATTCAGCTTCAAGGCCTGATATCAGTATCAACCTACGACGCCTCAACAACCCTTCCACACCATAGGTTTGGATGTGGTAGGTCCTCTCCCTCAGACTACAGGTGGCAATCGCTATATCTTAATTGGTATTGATTTTTTTACAAAATGGGATGAAGCTGTAGCTCTTTCCGCTCAGACGGCAAAAGCCACGGCCACCTTCTTACACCAGTATTTCTTCACCCAACATGGGTGCCCTCATGTCCTCCTATGTGATAATTGAAAAAATTTCACCTCCCAGATGGTGAAGCTCCTTGCCACCTCCATTAAAGCACAACAGCTCTTCTCAGCCCTTATAATCCATCCACAAATGGTCCTGTAGAAAGAGTTATTAAAACCCTAGTCTCAATACTCCGCAAAATGGCTAATTCAGACCTTCTCCACTGGGATCTTTACTTACCCAGTGCACTCATGTACTACCAAATTAGTTATCATCACATCCTAAAGTTGTCCCCTTTCTTTGTGTTGTATGGCCAAGAACCTGGGGTACTACCTCTACTAGCAAAATATAATTTACTAACAAAACTGACCCAGAGCAAGCCATGAATAAATTGGCCCAACACATCATCCAACTACAAAAAGTGGCCGTGACTAACTTGGCCAAGATGGTCACTAAAGAAGGGCAAGCAGCTAGTGTGGTTCGGGCTCCTCTCCCTACTTTTCAAGTATCTGACTTTGTGTTGTATTACCACAACTGCATCACTCCTAGAAGTGAGAAGCTCGTTTCTATCTGGGGAGGGCCATTTTCAGTCACATACAGGCGAGGGGATGAGTACTCTATCAAATAACTTGCTTTTGGAGTCACCATTAACTGAGTCCATGACCAGTTTTTACGCCCTTATTCTCCCCTACCAAATTTGAAGGGGGTAATGTCAGACAATTATAAGTCCTATATAATGATAAGAGTGGTTCAGAGGAAAATAATATGAATATTGGCCAAAAGACTCTGGTCGAATACTGTTGGAACCCCACAAGTTGGGGTAACACTTCTAATAATGATTGGACAAAACAATTAAGTTTAGATAGCCAGATTGCACTGAGCTTTCAAATGAATTTAGAAAGTTCATAGGAGGCTCCTCCCCCAGCCTCATCTAGTTTAGTACAGGTCACACTGCGGAAACCAGCCCCTTTTATAGGGTTGGAAGGGATCCAACAAAGTGAAAAAAATTTCCAGCTCATTAATTGGGTCAATTTTATAAAAACATTACCTAATGGACTAGTCCTTCCTACTCCCAACCCTTAATCTGCCATTCTGCCCAAATGAGGCGAGCTCAAGAAATCTGATAGGCTGATGACTCATATTACTTAATTCAGAATTTAATAAGAAATCTGAACATTGAGCCTCACCGTTTTAGATATTACTATCAACTTATTATGAGTATTCTTTTTTACCCCCCGTTCAGCTATTAATAAATCTACAAAAACAACTTCTATAGTATTTATTAATATTTTATTCTTTCTATCAAATGGCGAGAGGAAAAAGCCCCTATTTATATTGTTGGATTTAAGGTAACAAGCACCAAAGAGCACCCTTCCCTCCCAAAAATTCAACAATGACTGATGAATCCCTCTTCGTCATTCCCATTGAATCATGGTTCCCTTTTACTATTCAAAAGTACTATATCTAGTACTGTCTTTCTCCTAAAAGTACTTTTCTTAACAGAATTAGTATTTATCTTAGTTTATTTGAGCTCTTATTTTTGTTTCCAATGGCCAAAGTCTCGCCTAACCTTGCATCTTATGAAGCCTCTATCCTCTCAGATGACTGTGATGAGCCAATCCCATTCCACTCAGTCACTTTATTGGGTTTCCCAGCATTAGCACCAGCGAGTGCATCTGGTAGAAATCCAATAGCTGTTGCTCACTACAGGGGCACTTCTGAGATGCACCCTGATGAGATACAATAGCTCTGGACAAAAAGAAAAAACTACCGTGAGCACTTCAGATCCTGATCTTCTGGCCTATCTCCGTTTGAATTGTCAAGATGCAGTAACTTTGGGCTGCGAATTCACCATGAAGATCTTTGAGTATTCTGAACAAGAAGGTCCTGTACGTTTCAAATCACCTAGCCAACTTAAGCCCTTGCTCAACTTACTAAATACGCCTGCTATAATTGGATCAGATATAAAAGAGCAATATAGCCAACATCATAAAAAGAAGAGATTTTAAAGGCAATACTTTATTTTGAAAAAATGACAAAGTGATACAAGAACATATGTAACTTTGACTGAGAAGACACTTGGGAAAGCATTACACAGGGAAATCAAAAGTGGCCCCTAGGATACCTTTCCAGTTGTGAGAAGCTACTCTGCAAATCTTCTTCCAGATTAAACCAATATAAGAAGAAGCTAGACAAGCTAATTTTTATCCTCCAGTTGAAGGAAAATCAAACCAATTGAAGTGTCCGAATTTTAATAGAAACCAATAATTTTTAATACTAAAAATATAAATTTTTAGGTAGCAAAAAACGAATTCCACCTTCAATGCCATTCCCCTACTGCTGTTTTGGAGATATAAGTAAAAACAAAGCTCATTGCCCATTTAGACCCAAAAGCGTCAAATGTCAAATCAAACTTGGCCAATGAGCATCAACAGATTGAATGAGCTAACCAATTTAGGAATAGTCAAGAGCAAAATTCCAAACTCAATGATGGAATTAAGTCTTAAGAGCTAATTTACAAACATGATGATGGAATTAAGCCTCAAGAGCTAATTTCCAAGCTTGACAACGGAATCAAGCCTTGAGAGCCCCATGGATGTCTGAATACCACCAGAGGTATTGACCCAATCAAATTGGGACAAGTCAAGAGCTAATTTCCAAATTCAACAATGGAATAAGCCTTGAGAGCCCCAATGAAGCTCCAAATACCTACAGTACCTTAAGATGCCAAGAGTGAGGACAAAATACCTGGGACTTATCTTAGCTTGAGAAGCAACAAGCCATCAAATTCAACATATCCCTTTAAAAATGGACCAGATATTACCAAAACAAAGCATCTAAATTACCCGGTTCAGCTCAAAGCATGGGAAAACGCCATTAACAACAAACCTGAGCCCAAAGTATACACAAGTGGTCTGAAATCTAAGAACAAGGAATTATATATTATCAAAAATGAATCCTTAACTAAGAAGGGAAAACCATTGTCCCAGCCAGCAAGGCACCACCCACTGCACATTTGTCCAAACTGAGAAACAAGGGTATCAGCTCAAATGAGCTCAGCCCCGCAGAATGCACCAAGATAAATTAACAAGCCATCAACTTTATTAAGCAAGATGTCCCATCCGCCTTCCAAGGGTTTGGCAACCCACAAGGCATGATGTTGACCAAAATGTCTGCCACTGCTGTGTCTGACACTGCCGCATCCACCACCGCCACACCCACTGCTGCTGCATCTGCCAATAGGAATTTAAATGACATGGCCATCCCCAACACCTGCCACCAGCTGGATGAGCGCCTGCAACCATGCCGTGACCCAGCGCCATGCCACCATGCCAGATTCTCTCAGCTGTTTGTCAAAAGAACAGACGGCCGCCTGACTTTTTAACTTGACTGTCCTTAAGCACAAATTGGGGCCATCTCATGCCTGGTTCAAGGATCGTCTCATTAGCTCTACTTTGCCAGGTTACCCTCACAACTCCATCCTACCTTGTCAGATTAACCAAAAGCACCTGCTTATCCTCACCTTCAACAAGGAACCTCTGGCTGAAGCCCCAATTCCTGCCATGACGCCGCTAAATTAAGCTCATCAGATCTGCTACTGTTGGACTCTTCTGATGGCAATCACATGGCCCCAGCTCTCCTCAGCATGAAGATCCAGTGCGGCTTCTTGACCCAAACTGTGCTGGCTCAAACCTTAACCAGCCATCATCTGATGAACATTTTCAAGTAGTTAGATGATATGAATCAGTCAGAGGATCCTGATAAAACTTACCAGCTGATTTATAACAAAAATATATTGTGAATTCCTCAACAGTTAATCAGGCTAATTAATTCCGCGGGGACCAAGACTTACTCCCCCTGGACAAGGTTTGAGGGTGACTCTGTCAGGATTCTCCCTATGCAAGGTGCAAGCCTTGTCTTTAGGAGAAGTTGACATATACTGCTGTGTGGCACTTGACCTTCAGACTACTTATCTATCCCTTCAAGTCCTGAATTACGGCTCAATTCCCTACTAATAATCTAGGCTTTGAATTCAGATTATTACCTGGATTATTCCAAATTTGGTTAATATTCATCTGAATACTATTTACAAAATAATTTACCTAATTACAGGTCCACATTCACAATACTCCATTACCTGTGGCCCAAAGCTCCCAATATCTTCATCAGCTGTCCATCCTGGAAGCTAAAATTATATGGACCTCTAACCTGTATCATTGAAAGAGCTCCTACTTAATGTTAATACTAATTTAAACTTTGCTATGAGACTATTACCAGGAGATCAAGAAGCTCAGCTGACCTTTCAGGTGGGACGCAATGAGGGACTAACCATGTGGGAATCAATAATGACTGATAAATTTCTCTTGGCCATTCCCAATAATCATGATTCCCTTATACTTTTCAACAAAACTATAATTAGTACTGTCTGCTCTTAAAAAGTACTTTTCCAACGGAATTATTATTTATCTTGGTTTATTTGCGTTCTTATATTTTTTAATGGCCAAAGTCTCATCTAACCTTGGATCTTATGAAGCCCCTGTCCTCTTAGATGACTATGATAAGCAAGCTATACCACTCAATCACCATATTGTGTTTCCCAGCGTTAGCACCAGCGAGCGCATCTGGTGGAAACCCATTATGGCCATCTATTGGCGTTGAGGTGCTTGTCACCTGCTAAATGAATGATCTCAGAATTGTATACTTGGAGAAATACTGCCCATCTGGCAAGGCGTTTGTCTAATTAATTCATATTTCACAACCAGCAGAGCAACGTGTGCTTCATCCTGACCTTGAAGTGTACCTCATA
Source organism: Massospora cicadina (assembly GCA_022478985.1). Lineage (NCBI taxonomy): Eukaryota > Fungi > Entomophthoromycota > Entomophthoromycetes > Entomophthorales > Entomophthoraceae > Massospora > Massospora cicadina. The sequence continues at coordinate 25,158 of JAKSZP010018708.1, forward strand.
CAGGTGGGTCAGAATTGCTTCACTGCTTAGATCACCGCCAAGCACTCTCTCACCATTACAGTATAGCCCTTTTTATTCTTTGGTAAACACTTTAAATAGTGATTGATGGTGTGGTCTATCAGGATGCAGGGGGTCCAATTCTAACTGGTCCTATGTTGCTTCAAGGCCTTGGAGTGCTCAGTGGGTTAGTAGCCCTGAAGAACATAATGACCTACAATAGGACTAATAGAGTACTAGAGAATCGATGTTTTATTAGGATAAAGCCTCAAAGTATTAATAGTACTTGGAGGCTAAAAGTGAGTTTAATGAGAAAAATCATAATAAGCAGGAGGTAGATAAGCAGAAGGTGGATGAGTAGAAGGTAGATAAATAAGTTATTATGTAATATATAGCAAGTGAATGGCTATCTGAGTGAAACTCTCGGCTTTGGCTGCTAGTAAAATAAAAAAATGTAATTAATAATTTAATGATTGCTATCCTCAGCTTTAGACACCGGAAATTTGTAAAGCTTAAATATACCATCAGTATCAATACCTGATAGTTTTAGAACAGTTTATTACTAGATTTACTAATAATTACTACCAGGTATGATCCTCAATACATTGAATTAGCTCAATTCAAGTTAATGAGGAGCATAATTCAGCATTTATTATTAACTAAATCTTTATGAGTCGTGACCCCTAGTAAAAGACTTCACCCAAAAAGGGCGAATCCCAACAGAACCCCTCCAAGTCTCACATAGGGATCAAGAACCAAGACAACTTAATCAAATAGGAAGAGCGGAGGTCATCAGAAACTTCAGGCATAGTTTGGTATGAAAAAGAAGCAATTAAGATTCTGGTGCCTAAAGTTATGTAATAACAAAGAGAGATCCAAACTTATGGAAGTTTCATGACCAAAGTGAATGTCACAGATACAATTGTAAAACTGATAAAGGATATTCTTTAGCATCAAATTTTATAGAGAAACATAGGCGTTGTCTTCCGTGTGGAAGAGCAGGAGTCATCAGATCCTTCAGGCGTAGTCTGGTATTAGTAAAAGAGGAATTAGGATTCTGGTTCTCATAGGCTTGTAAGACAAGGTTAGAGCCAAATGTAGCTGGGGTTGCATGGGCCAAAGGTAGATTGTGAGGACACAACAAAGAAATTTGATGAACTTGATCTTTGGCGTTAGTTGCCGGTAAGAGCATAGGCGTCAGAGGTCAACTAAGTGCCTGGATAAAAGAAAAATCATGGCATTATTTTCTAGCAATGCGTTTTTAGTATTTAAAGCATCAAGTTGCCATTACTCCTAAATTAGCTCAACTCATTTTAATGATGAGCATAGTTTAAAAAATAATTCATATAAAACTTTTTTATATATCCTCAGCACTAGTCTCTGGCTGATCAAAATTTTAAGGGGTATCAGGTAAATCTACATGGACTTAAGTTAACTATTAATGTTAGTTGAATAGATTAAAATAATTAGTCAAATTTTTTTAGCAAATTCCCTATTAAGAAGATCAGACCAGCGAGGGACAACCCTTAAACTGGCACCAACAGGATCAGATCAGCAGGAAAAAGTCCAACTGATCCTAATCAGGGAATGTAAAAAAGTTGGACTAGCTGGGAAATACACTCCAACTGGCACCAACAGGATCAAATCAGCTGGTGTTGCTCCAACCGTTTCTACCAAGTTCATTATGAACTTAACCGCTTAACAGCTGTTGCAAAGGCTCAGGGAAGTTCATCCTAGTCTTGAGCGCTTGAAAACTGATCTGGGGCCAGGGTAGTTCATCCTGGGATGTAGGCCCAGGGCTTAATCAATCCTCCTCCTTCTTGGATTGTATTTTATACAAGGTGCTCCAGGAACCTGGCAGGGAGCACCACTTTTTTCAGGATGTGGGGATTCAATTCTAACTGATCCTATGTTGCATCAGAGCTCCAAAAGGCACTGTAAGTTAGTAGCCCCAAAGGGCAGAAGAACATATAATAGGACTAAGAGTTTATAAAACAATGTTTTATTAGGTAAAACTTCAAAATATTTATAGTACTTGGAGGCTAAAAGTGAATTTAAAGACAAGATTCATATTAAGCAGAAGGTAAATGAGTAGAAAGTAGATATGTAAGTTACTAAGTGATTAGGGTGGAAGGCGAGTCGTTAGGGAATATAAATACTAACCTGAAAGTTTTCGGGTTTAATTCCCACCATTCACACATTGATCAGGGTGCTAGCTGAAGGAAGATATTGGCAGTTAGTAGGTTTAACAACATGAAAACCTTACCCATGACGTAACCAGAAAAATCTGAGTCCTGATCTGAAGATGGAATTCTTTCTTTGATGAAGTTGATCCTGCTCACTATTTCATGTCAATATTCTTTCTTTATCTCATTTGGTAATGTCCGTCCCCTGGTCAGCTTGCCTCAAATTAATAAATTACTAAGTGATAAATAACAATAAATTGCCTATCTTATTTAAACTCTTAGTATTGGCTGGTAATAAAATAATACTGATTTGTAATTAATAAATATAAGTTAATGGTTGATTATTCTCAGCTTTGGTCAACCTTTTTGTAAAACTTAAATATATCATCAGGATCATTCCCTGATAATTTTACAAAAGTAAATTAATAAAAAACACTAATTTCTTTCAGGGATGATCCTCAATACATCAAATTAGCTTAGCTCAAGATAATGATGAGCATAATTTAGCATTTATATTAACTAAATCTTAATGAGTCGTGACCTCTAGTAAAAGACTTCACCCAAAAGAGGGCAAATTCCAACAGAACCCCCTCCAAGTCTCACATTGGGGTCAAGAACCTTGATGACTTAGTCCAAGTAGGAAGAGAGGAGGTCATCAGATTCTTCGAGCATAATTTGGTATGAAAAAAGCAATTAAGACTCTGGTGCCCATAGTTTAGTAAAAACAAAAAAGATCCAAACTTAGCGGGAGTTTATGGCCAAAGTAGATGACATGGATACAATTGTGAGATCTAATAAGAGGTATTTTGGCATCAATCTCTCAATAAAAACATTTGAGTTGTCTTCCACATAGGAAAACAGGAGTCGTCAGATTCCTCAAGCATAGTTTGGTATGAGAAAAATAGCTTTGAAAATTCTGGAGCCCATAGATTTGTAAAGACAAGGATAGAGCCAAACGTAGCAGGGGTTGTATGGGCCAAAGTTAGATAATGCAGATACAATATAATTCTGTTGAGCTTGATCATTGGCACTAGATGCTGGTAAGAACATAGGCTCCATAGGGCAACTGAGTGCCTAGCTTAATTAAAATCTTTGGCTTCATTTGCCAGCAAAGAATTTTGGTTATCTTTGGCATCAAGTCGCCAGTAGCTATTGAATTAGCTCAACTTGATTAATGAGGAGCATGGTTCAAAGAAATTTATATAAAACTTTTTTGTCTATCCTCAGCATTAGTCTATGGCTGATCAGAATATGAAGAGGTATCAGGGAAACACCCACGAACTTAAGTTAGCTATTAGTTATAGTGATTATATAAAATAATATTAGCCATATTATTATTAAAAAAAACCACAAAAACAGGGTGGACCAGCGGGGGAGAACCCTTTCAGCCATTACCAACATGATCAGATCAGCCAGGAAAAACTCCAACTGATCCTACCCAGTGACCATATAGAAGATGAAATAGCTTGGAAAAACACTCTAACTGGCATAAACTGGATCAAATTATCTGATGTCTCACCAACTATTCCTACTAAGTTAATCATGAGCTTAACAGCTTAACAACTTGTGCAGAGGCTCAAAGAAGTTTCATCTTGGTTTTGAGCGCTTGAAAGCTTAACAGGGACCAGGGTAGTTCATCCTGGGTTAGAGGCACAGGGCTTGATCGCTTCTCCTCTTTCCTGGATTGTATTTTACACAGTGAGCTCTGAGAAACTGGCAGGAAACTCCTTTTTTGTCAGGATGTGGGAGATCCAATCCTAAATGGTCTTATGTTGCATCAGAGCTCCAAAGTGCACAGTGGGTTAGTAGCCCTTAAGGTCAGAAGAGCTACGATAGGACTAATAGAGTGTATGAGAAAAGAAGTTAAAATAGGGTAAATATTCAAAGTATTTATAGTACTTGGAGTCTAAAAGTGGATTTAGAGGCAAGATTCATGATAAGCAGAAGGTATATGAGTAGAAGGTAGATATATAAGCTAATAAGCGATAGATAGCAAGTACATGCTTTGCTTATTGAAACACCTGGAATTGGTTGCCATTAAAATGGTAATAATTAATTTTTTAAAATGATAGTAAATTTATGATTAATTATACTCAGCTTTAGTTACTAGTAATTGCAGACATTAGTTCATATTTATTTTAACCCCTAATAGTTATGATAATCATAAGAAATTTCAACAACTATTATCAGGGATGATCTCAAATACATTGAATTAGCTCAACTCAGGTTAATGAGGTGCATGATTTGGCCCTCATTAAGAACTAATTTATTAATTAGTCATGACCCCTAATAAGAGGTTTCACCCAGAAGAGGGCGAAAAATGACATGGTCCACCGTTCCTTTTCTGTTGAGAAAGCATCGCTCCAAGCCCAACATTACTAGTATTGGGGCCTAGGTAAAAGGTCTTGTTAAAGTTTGTGTAAGCCAGGATTAATTCCCATACAAAACTCGCTTTTAAGCTCCTAGAAGTCCTGCTCTTGCTCCATGCCCCATTTGAAGTTACTTTATATCATAAGCAGGTAGGTGAGGGGTGCAGAAAAGTCCACAAAATGGGGGTTAAACTGCCATTAATACCCCACCATCATGAGGAACACTTGGATGTCTCGCATGCTAAGGGTGGCTCAATTGCCATGATTGCTTTGACCTTTACGTCCAGGGGCTTTAAATCACTGGGACTAATCTCATGCCTAAGAAACTCCAGTTACCTCTTCAGAAAGGTGCATTTGCCTCATTTAAGTTTTAAATTTGATGCTTGCAGTCAGATAAAGTCTTTATGGAGGTTTTAAAGATGTTATTGAAAGGTTTGTCTGAAAATGGTAATATTGTCATAGGTAAATCAACACACTGGAAAGCTTGAGATCTCTGAAGATATGGTCCATTGTACGTCAAAAGGTTGCAGGGGCGTTGCAAGCCCCTGCAGCATTCTTGTTGACTTGAGCAATTTATGACTGCTAATAGGGCGCAATTTTCTTAATCGTCCAGTGAGAGCTTCATATGCCAATTATCACCAGCCTGGTCCATCGCAGTGAGATATTTTAATCATCCCAGGCATTTCAAGGCATTGTCTATGTGCGGGAGTGGATAAGAATAGCTTTAATATCCTGTTAAATCGTTGGTAGTCCATGATTTTGCAGCAAGTCCTGTATTTCTTGCATACTAGCATTAGCTGTGAAGCTTAAGGACTCTTTGAAGATCTGATCAGTATAGCTTCTGTTAGTTAACTTAGTTCTTGGGAAATAATGTCATCTTAAGCTTTTAAACAGTGGTAGGATTTTTGATTTAAATGATAGCTGTTCCAATCTCCAACTTGTGGATCTCTTCCTTATAGCGTTCATATTCATTAGACCCAGTGCTAAAGATATCCTTAAGCTCATTCAGTAGCTCTTCCAGTTCAATATGCTGTTTGGAGGCACATCTTAAACCCTAGTTCATCAAAAACTAATACGGCTTGTTCTGACTCAATATCATTGAAAAATGGTCAGTTGGGCCTGTGCAATGGTCTGTCTTTTCTCTATTCTTATTGATTTAGTTGCAATATTCCTAATATGACAGTCAGCTCTACCAATTAGTTGGTTTATAAGCAAAATAAAACTCTCAGCTCCTGTTTGTAGATTAAATTAAAGCTGTAAACTTCAAAGTTAGAATCTGGCGGTATCTTCACGCTAATTAATAATATCACCATCATATGTCCCTTTGTTTGATCTCCATGGTTTCACTAGTGCTCAGCGATAGACCTTCTTCATATTAACTTGGAGGTTAGTTGATTCACATTCTTCTCTGTAAGAGTGTAGCAAATAAGGTAAATTAATTAGTCTATTTCCACTAAACACGCTCATAGCTTTTGTGGTCTAGCATCTTCATCCCTAAACACCAGTGGTGTAACAATTGGTAATAATATACGGTTTAAATTAGGTTGTGACTTAATGATCCGCTACTATGATGGTTGCAATTCCAACTTTCTAAACTCAAATCAATTGGTGAGTTAATTCATTTTTTGTAATTTTAGATAGATGTTTATATTTCACAGTGGATTTAGATGAGTTATGTTCCCTCAATCCACTAATGGATGAATTTCAGAATGGCAGCATTTGTCAACCCTTGAAAATGCTTAATTTATTAATAGTTTGCATAGCTCTTTGAATAGCTCTTACAGGGATATTGTTTATATAGTGAGGATGCGTTTCCCTTCCCTCACTTGAGGATTCTACATTACTTTGATATCCTTCTGAGATAAAGCTCATTAATTTATAATTAGTGCCGTTATAAACTTATTAGTTTTAATTTGTTATATGAGGACCTTGGTCATGATAAACCATGGTTAGGAGAAAGCGTTCAACGTCCTGGTGTGCCATGGAGAGCGGTTGCACAACATTACTGAGCTGTGATGAAGTTTCAGTGATATTGTGCAGCCAATTGAAGCTGATGGGTGACAGAGGCCAGCGACGTGGTGTTCCGCTGCACTTTGGCCTGAAGTGCAGAGAATTTTGTGTACCATCATTCTTCCCTATGAGCGATATATGGACCCCCAAACGTGGCAAAAATTTGAGCTTTATGTTAGACTCCAAAATATGGATTTGCATGCTGACGCAACCCTGATGCTCGGAGGATCAAGGTGACTCTTTTTTGACATAGTCTTGCATATTTCAGGGTCACAAATAAGTCCTTGGGAGCCCATTAGTTACAAATGGCAGTTGATATCTTTATAAGAATCATAGTACTGGTTTTAAAGTAGATATTGGCTCTAAACTCAAGAAGAAACTGCATGCTGATTAAAAAGGCATAGTGGTCATTTCCCAGTACCACTTCTGGAGCCGTAAGAACCATGCACCCTAAACATAGTGTTAACGCTGAGTAGGCTTCTAAAAGCGCAGGTAACGTTGGGTTCAGTTGCTTAGTATTTCACGTTGTAGTCTAAGTTGGGCATAATTTTCAGTCTTCTCATGAATTTAAATAAAACAATGTTGATGGGAGCTCAGTGTCCAGCACAGAAAAGATGTAGACTCTTTGGATCACTAAATCCACTTTCACCACACTTTTTGCAAAAGGGCTACCAGTCATCAGAACGTCAGTGTCAGACTCTTCAAAGTGTTTCAGGGCTTCAGTGCTTGTTGTGATCTTAACGATATCCTTATTATCAGGTTCTAGTTCTTTAAAGTATCCATCACTGGCTGCTCTCCTTCATCAATCAAGTTGATGATTCAAGTAGCTTGTTTTGCTTTAGCCAAGTAGCTTTTATTTAATACATTTCTTTTAATTCAAAAAATCTTAACCTACAACACAGCCACTGCATTAGGTGCCCCCAGCACATGGTACACTACGCTGGCTAATTTCTCATCTTCAAGGGTGTTGATTCTCGGCATATAGGCTTTATTCCACCAAGTTAGTTTGCACAGAGTATTAGCCACTGTGCAACCAAATTGGACAATATGAAGATCGCCAACTTTCTAATAAAACTCAATAAACTATATATGGAGCTATCGCCCCTTATTTTGACCTTTATTATTTAATATAAAGTCCTACTCTCTCTCTGCTCAATATAACTTTCCAAGCAATTTATTTGGTAAATTGGAAGCAAACACTTAATTGCACACCAAAGTCTTACTCCAATGTCATCAGATCCCTCGTCGACTGTCACAGCATGGGGCAGCAGCATAACTCCCCCCTCCATTTTCTGTCTGACAGGAAAACGCTCTCAGACTGGCCCACCCAGTCATTCCAAACCCTTGGGACAACTCGTTCCTCCCAAGGATCTCGATGCCCATCTTGCCCAAACCCAAGTGGTGCCCCGCTGCCCCCTGGTGCTCCCCCTGGAGCAACATGCGTTTTGGCCTTAGGGTCAAATATGGGAAATTCTTCCCCTAGGACGACCAAGCCATTTTTAAAAATGGCTCAGGTGGTGATGACACCAGCCTGTTTTATTGACTTCCGCCCCTATAAGGGGTACTTTGATCTTGGCTTCCCCTGTGAAGCTGATGCAGCCATTGCAGAAACGGTGCCATTAATATTTAATAATATTCCCCTTCCAACAACTTAAACCCAGCTCTCAGCGGACACCACCTTGGTGGTCCAGTTCGCTGATTTGCCCACCCACATCACCCCTGAAGTGCTCCACCAGGAGCTTATGGAAGGTTTGGTAGCCTACGGCGCCAACCCTATCTTACAATTTGTGGTCCCAAATGGGGCCACACGCCTCGCTGGGCCTTGAGCATATGCCACGATCATCCCTGAATTCACTAAAATTTCTTTGGCAATTCTACCTCGTGCCACCATCCCGTCTGCCCCTGACCATCCATTCTGGGCCCACGTCAAGGACAGATGGACGATTTGTCCATCCTGTTTTGAGTTAGACCACTCGAAAAGTAAATGCCCATACTCAGAAACTTCCGCTGATGCTTAAAGATTGCTAACGTTCACCAATCCACTGCCCCCCCACACCAACTCTGACATGGGGTACAATCCTACCTTCCCCTCCTCCAATGCCTGATGCTGCAGCTGCACCTGCAGCCACCAATCAGCATCCACCTTGCACCAGGGCCACGCATGATTCTTCCAATCAAGTGCAGAATTAGACCCCAGTTCAATCCCAGGCAAAATCCAGAAAACCAGCCAATCTTCAACCATACGCCGATTCCCCAATCCAATTCAACCAAAACTTATGGGAGTATTTAGATGAAATTGATGAATCAGGTAACGTCATTGAGGAACTGTCGCTGCAAGTTGAGCAGTTCTGTAATGCAGAATGGGATTCAAAATTCCTGCCTCAAAAATATGCCCCACAACCTAATGCCAAACCATTCTATAGCGACCACCAGCTTGCAGTAGAAGCAGCCTCCACACCAGATTGCTGTCTGAACCTCAAAGCTGCCGCCAAATCTATGGCTGCACTCGCAGGAGGAATTCCACCTCCCATTATCCCCAAAAATCTTACTTCACAAAGTAAGATCAACATGAAAACTTTACACAAAAATGTCACTGATGCCATCCAGAATGTAGTAACAGTAGCACGAAATCCAAAAGCAAAAATAACCCAAACCAGCATTGCCACGTTTGTTAAACTCCCAAACGCCCACCTCAAAGCTGAAGACGCTTTAGCCAAATACATCATTGGCATTATGATGGCTGACAACTATTCTTAAGTTCCAGTCATCAAGAATATCAAACCCCATACCGCTGATGCCCCCATACCCTTACTATCTGCCTTAACACGCGCCCTACTCTGGGATGAGATGGATGAGGCTGAAGACGAGCCCCCTGATCCCCCCTCCCCGTCCACCATGGAGGGATAGCAGTATTCGCTGCCCACCTGGTTGGATATTTTGTTAGGTATGATTCAATTGATCCGTCCATTTTAAGCGTTTTGATTAAATCGTTATGTTTTTATTATGATTTTTAGTTTTAGTTCGGTAATGTCCATCCCCTGGTTGGCTTACCTCAGATAAATAAAATTATTTAATATAAATCGCGGACTTATCTGCAATCACCTAGTCACCAGAAAAGACCTCCTTTTCAATCCTCCATGTGACTCTTTATATCTCAGTTCCCCAAGCTGGATACATCCTCAGCTTGGTAGTCTTCTATTCATCTTTCCATTTCTAAAAGTTCTCATTTATATCATATCTTGGCGTAATTCCCCTCAATTTGCTGAATGGTTGTCATTTTGATCAATTATAATTCGTATGCCTTTTCCATAAACCTTAAGGCTTGTCTCAATTCCCCCTCCAATCCGCTAGAATGGATAGCGTATCATCCAGTCACATTAACTTCCTGACATTATCCCCCCTTTGACTGGATGGTATGCTCTTACTGTTTATACGCTTGGGGGACTTCGTGTGAGCTCAGTTGATAATTTGACACCCGCAGGTTTCTTGATAGTGTAGATAACCATTCTGGTCTTTTCTATTATCTTGAATGGCCCAGCCCAGTTGTTGGAGAGCTTGTTTTTCCACCAAAATCTGTGCTGGTCGTGGAATAAAACATGGTCCCCTACATCAAACAGCGGGTGCCCGCTCCATCTCTTCTTATTGGCTGCCTGATCGCAAATCTTCTTGGCCAAACTGGTTGAGTAGGTTTCCATTTGCTGCTTGATCAATGTTTCCGCAAGAGTCTTCAAATATTGCTGAGGGTCCACACCACCAGTGTCCTCTACACATGAATAAAGTAAGGAAGGCAGAGCAGATGTCAACCATACAGCAGTTGGAATGGACTCTTATCAGTGGACAAATGATAGCTGATATTATATGCGAACACAGCAGTAGGTAGCAGGTTACTCCATTCCAAGGGTCAATCCTTTACCAAATTTATGGAGTATGTTCACTAGGGTTTCTTTGACTCGCTCTACCATTCCATTTGATTCTGGATGATAGGGGGTGGTCAAAACCCCACAAATCGCCATCAACTCGTTCAACTTTGACAGGATGTGCAAAGTGAAGTTGTTTCCGTTATCTGTCAGAATGAACTGTGGGCAGCCGTGTCGCTGTATAACACACTCCATAAGAAACTTGGCAGTGGTAACCGCGCTCAAGTCACTAATAGCCCTGGCCCCCACCCATCGGGTCAAATGATCGATGGCAACAATTATATATTTGGATTAATTGGTGCTAGTCAGCAGAGGTCCCATTTCATCAATGGAAATGGTGTTCCAGGCGAACCAGGGTTTAACCAGCTGGTATGTGGTCTTCTTGTGGAAAGGCTTTTCCGCTTGGCACTGATGGCAACAACGAACCATTTCCAATATGTCATAATACATGCTCTCCCAGTAGTAACAGGGGCGCAAAAACTCCAGCGTTATCCGCAATCCTCCATGTCCTACAGCCCAATGAGCATCCATAATAATTAAGGTCTAGCCAAAGGTTTAGGGAAACTCAGCGTTGAGTCTTTGATCTGCATATATAGTTCTTTTCAACTTAGGAAAGTATTTTCCCTGAGTCCATCTAATACCTTGATCACCTGCAGAGGCTCATCCTGGTATTTTTTTGCCACCATCTTCTCATACATTATGTTGGCTAAATCCGCCATAATAGCAACCGTTGACAGCTGAGAAAGATAATCCACATTTTTGATGTTTTGCTCCCAGGCAGTGTATAATCTCAAAATCATATGCTTGGAGCTTCAGAGACCAGTGTGCGAGCCATCCTTCCAGTTTATGCAGATTCTGTAGCTAGCGCAAGGAAGTGTGATCCATCACTACTTGGAATCTTACCCCATTTAAATATATCCAAAACTGTTTGTAAGTGTAGATCACCGCTAAACACTCCCACTTGGTCATGATGTAGTTTTGTTTGTGACAGTTCAAGCTTCAACTACATAATGCAACTGGATGCTCCATGCCATCATCGTCCTTCTAGGATAATAATGCCCCTATAGCGGTGAGGGATGCGTCCATTTGCACTATGAACTGTTTGTCAAAATCGAGATAATGCAAAATGGGTGCGCTTGCCAATGCGGCTCACAACACATCAAAAGCGTTCTGGCATCATTCCATCCAATCAAAAGAAGCCTTTTTCTTTAGCAACTTAAAAAGTGGGGCCCAATGCAACTTAAATTGGGAATGAATTTTTGGTAGTACCCGACCATCCCCAGAAACACTTGAATGTCCCACTTATTACCTGGAAAGTCATCTTTCTTATCACTTCCACTTTAGCTGGCTGCAATATAAGCCTGTTGGAATCCATAACAAACCCAAGGTATTTTAATTGTTCTTTAGAGAAATTGCACTTCTGAGGCTTAATTTTGATATTATTGGCAGAGAGGTGCTGAAACACTTGTTCCAAGTGTGCAAGGTGCTCTGTAAACGTCCGTGAGAACACATTGATGTTTTCAAGGTAAACTAAGATGCAGGACAGCTTTAAATCACATAAAATCGTATCCATGGGATGCTGGAATGTAACCAAGGCATTGCACAACCCTTGTGGCATGTGAGTCAGCTGGAATAGCCCTCTCAAAGTGATGATCACACATTTCTCCCATTCCGCTGATGGCAATTTGATCTGCTAGTACCACAAGATCAGATCCATGGTGGAAAAATAATTCACCCACCCAATCGGTCTAACGCGTCATCAATCCATGGAAGAGGGCAGGAATCCTTCTTCATTACATTATTGAGTTTGCAATAGTCAATAACCACTCGATTCAAGCAATCTTTTTTCTTTACAATGAGCACAGGTGATGCCCACGGACTATTAAATGGCTCTAGCATCCCTTGAACAATAATTTTATCCACCTCATTGGAGACAACCTCCTCCGCCACTTTTGATCATCTAATAGGTCACAATTGAATTGGAGGGTGATCCCCCATATCTATCTAATGTACCACCCCTTAAGCGCACCCCAAATCATGATCGTCATGTGCAAAAATATCTAAAAACTTTTCAAATAATGCCATAGCCTTATTTTGCTATTCCGCCAATAATCCCATAAGCGCTTCCCATGGAACCATGGTCAATACGCCAAACGATGAACTTGTTAGTAGTCCGAGATCCTTCCACGAGCTGAAATAATGAATACAGTGAACTTCCTCTATAGGAGCTAAGTGTAGGTAAGCCACCACTTGGTGCTGCTGTATTATTGTTGTATCCTTCTGTAAGTTCTCTAGCAGCACTTTCATCTCCCCATTCCCAGGTAGCAGTAACCCTGGAGCCACATGTGGTTCAAGCCGTGAGTGCTGGTGAAGCGCAATAATTTCTCCATAAAGCCTTTAGGGACATTTATTTCAAGCTCAATCCCTACTATGCACTGGTGTCCAGATGATAATTTTAAAGTGCTCGCTGCCTGAAGTGGGATCCCTTTGTACTCATAAATCTGGTTGGGGAGGGCCCTGGTCCACTGCTTCAGTCATCAATAACAAACAGGAATCACATCATAGCTGTATGCTAGATTGATTTGACTAGAGCGGAACAGATCTGTTGGGATTCCACAAGAGGAAAAATATATGGGGATCTGGTGGCCTAAATTAGTAAGAGTTTCCTCCGCCATATTTATCACAACTTCAAATTTCCTCATAAAGGCTGCACTGATTAACATGTTGTAGCTGTTATTTGGCAAAACCACCCCTGGAGCGGAAGCCCAGACTGACCCAAATCGTAAAGGCAACGTGCTATATGCTTCTTCAGACACAGTGCTATGCATCCCCACGGACCTGATTACTACTCGATGGTCCACATCAGATTTCAACAGAAGTTTAGTTACCAGCTGGGTAGAGACTACGTTCACAGGGGCTCCCATGTCTATGACAGCGCAGATTTTTGCGTTTAGAACGAAAATGTCTCAGTAAGTGAATTCTGAGTAAGAAGAACCATCAATGTTTATTACATGTACATCCAAGGGCTTTGTGTTACTCAAAAAGGAGGAAACGCCCTTGCTGACCTGAGGATACTCACTCACGATTTTTTCCACCAGAATGGCTACATTAACCCCTACTAAAGAGGCGCCATCCGTTAAAGGATCCGCGTTGCTGGTGCCAGCCTGTTCCAGGATCTGCTACGCATATGGCTTCTTCACGTCCTGGCAGAACTTGGGGCTTATAGGTGAATTTTTACTCTCAGAAGTGGAAGCAGGGGTATCTGACAGAAGCTGTTGGTATAACAAATCATCCAGTTGAGGTTTGACTTCTACCCAAAAAGACATTTTGAAATCGTTAGGGACAAGTAAATTGGACTTAGCGGAGGTAGAGCGTCCCATCTCAACTCTGCTTAAGCTTTTCCCTGCTCAATTTTCTCAGTTGGCATTTCATACACTTGTGGTTTGCTAGGGCAATTACCCGCATAATGCCCTTTTCATCCGCACTAAAAAGTATTCATAAAAGATTCACATATATAGCTTGTGGCGGAAGGACCAGTTCAGAAGTTGACGGTATGGCTCCAAGGTTGTGGATGAACTGGCAAAGTGTACATAGGCTGAAAGGGGTCCACTGATTTGTATGAGGGATGAATACATTTGAGCGGCTGATAACCCAGTCACTGTGGCCCAAATCCTGAAGAGTTTGGAGTGGAGACAACAGAAGTTTTTTGGGCTATGTTGGGGGCACTGATTGTGGTGGAGAGTAGTCATAAGGTGTTCATGATTCAGATAATTCTGGCATCTCTATCCAAAATATGAGACATAGCATTATATAGTTACTGATTTGGTTTGATGGCCACCGTCATCACTATACTGACATCCTCAGCGGATAAAGTGTTAGCTCCAAGTAGTACATGTGCTTCCACCAAGAAACGTTCAGCAAATTCCAACAGGGTCTCGTTTCAGTGAAACTGTATAGTCATAAAGTCGACTTACCATTGGGCCATCTTGGTAGTGCCCCAAACAGCTGGAGAACAATTGCTTTAACTTCCTCATAGGATACTGAGCTATTTGGAAGATAGCAGGTAACTTGATCAACGCTTTCAACATCTAGAGCAGACAGCAACAGTTTTGCTTTCTGTCAATCAGAAGCCTCTTCCACGGCGAATTTGAAACATTTAAAGTAACCATGTAGATTCACGTCATGACTGAAAAGAGGTATTTTTTTATATAAAAAACTTCGCCTTGCTCCAGGTTCCTGCCGCAAGGAGCAGGCGAATTGGTTCCAGAGCGACTACAGGAACCACCCCTTTTTCTGCATTATCATATGGCCAGCTGGATGGACTTGTATCTGTCAAAAAGGACTCGGAAGAAGTGGTGTCACATGGGGGTCCATTGTAATGGTGAGGGATAATTGTTTGCTGATCCATAGCATTATTCCCCTGAATCTTTACTAACTGCACCACTTCCCCCAGATCCAGCATTCTCCACAAAATGTTTTTGATCAACTGCTCCGCTTTAACTGAGTAGCATCTACACCGTCCATCCTGGAATTCCTGTTGCAGTGTTTCATACTGATGTTGCAACTCCCAACAGAATTCCCGCTCAGCGTTCAGTTTCTGCTCCATAGTTTGTAGTCATGAGAGGACATCTTCAATTATGTTTTGCATGTGTGCGTACTTCCAGATAGCTTTATCCACTTGTTGAATAGCATCGTTTATTTGGTTAAGGGGGGGCTTGTTTCCATACAATTCCTCGTTGGCCCATTGAAGGGTATCAAGGCGCCCTTGCATGTCTGCGTACTCTCTTGCCTCACTGATTGGAAGAGGGAAGGCTCAACGCCGCTCAGTCTGGCTAACAACTTCCAGTTGTGTAACCCACGGATTAGCTGGAGATATTTGGGAGATGTTGACCAAAGGATAAGCGCATTATCTGTCATTTGCTGGTTACTCCATTTGATATGAAGTTTGGTTAATTCAGCTGGAAAGGAACCAACTTGATCCGCCACTTGCCATTCCATCAGTGTCATTCTTTCCTTAAGCTGAGAAATCACAGCTTTGATAGCTTCCGCCCATTCAGCTAGATCATTCATAAAGCGCTCAGTATTATTCTCCAATGTTGTTACATCCTGGATCCACTCTGCCAATAGGCCATGCTAATCCAACAGTTCTCCTATTACCTGAGGTAATTCTAAATTTAACTGTGGTACCAAAATGTCCAATCAACGGCGGACGTCCCCAACATGATGGTCCACCTGTACCAGTGCCCCTTGTACCTCCAAAAATGAACAGTTGAGGCAGTCAATCAGGAGGTGAGTATCATTTTTATGTGCTTGATTGAACCATAATACATCTCCAATTTCTATAACGTGGCGATCCAGCACATGCAGTAGCTGGCAAATCGACAGTTGCACATAAGCGACTAGATACTCTTCAACTCTTTGGGTACTAAGGCGGCGATCCAACCCTGTTGTAGTCATGTCTAGATAAGACATGTACAGGGCGTACCGATTTTCTTAGTCTCATTGTTTATAAAACAAACTCAGGGCGTTTAACTCAGCCTCATTTTTGTATAGTCAATATCCGCCCAACAGCCACTCCATAATATCCAGCAGCTGCTGAGGAGTCAAATTTGTGGAGCATCCTTATTGGTCAGTCATCAGCTCAGGGTAGTTTTCTAATTGCAGATTGATCATAACATCATCATCCACTAGTTTGTTTACAGTAAATACTGGTTCCTTGGTAGGTGCCTCCCATGCTTCTTCAGCATAACAAGATGGAATCTGATCAAATTTTGTTGGAACAAATGAGGGCTTGTCATCATATCCTATCGTCAAAGAACTACAGTTGACCAGTGGCCCCCTGTAGTGAGCACCACTGTTGATTCTTGGCATATAGTCTTGATTCTGCCAAGTCAGTTTGCACAGGGTTTTAGCCACTGAGCAACCAAATCAACTGATATGAAGATTGCTGACTTTCTAATAAGACTTGATAAACTATATATATGGAGCTATCGCCCCTTATTTCAACCATTATTATTAATATAAATCGCAGACTTATCTGCAACCACCTAATCACTAGAAAAGACCTCCTCTTCAATCCTCCATGTGACTCTTTATATCTCAGTTCCTAGGCTGGATGCATCCTCAGCTTGGTAGTTTTTTATTCGTCTTTCCATTTCTAGAAGTTCTCAAAGATATTGAATCTCGGTGTAATTCCCCTTGATTCGCCGAATTGTCGTCATTTTGATCAATTATAATTCATATGACTTTAACATAAAATATTGAGACTCGTCTCAATTCCCCCTCTGATCCACTGGTATGGGTAGCGTATCATCCAGTCATATCAACTTCCTGATAAAGGGTCACCTTCACCCTTAGTATGCATATTCACCCAGTTCAAGAAGTCTATGGTATCCTCCTTGAGAGGTGTATCCTTCTTTTTGGCGGTGTTTAAAGGACAGGATCGGTAGAAGTTCTCAGGCTGTTGGCACTTATTTCAAGTCAGTTAACAACGGAACAGGCTTTCTGTTGGTTTAGAGTTCTTGTCATTTGGTTATTTCTCTTGTCATGAGCGACGTAGACAGACTTTCTGATCCTTTGAGGGGGTGTTACTAAGGCCTTCTATTCTGTTTTGTATGTCTCTTGTAAATCAAGCAATTCTTCCTAAAGGGCCTTTAGGGACATCATTGTTTTGACTTCAAGGGCCATGTCAGGATTCTGCCTTTATTGGGGGAAGCCCTGACAAGGAGTTGTGACCCACCTATGGGTGTATGCCAAATTGGGCTCCCCATTAACTTGGTGTTTAGATTTCACCAATTTCGCATATCTCTGAAAAATCCCCTTCCTCAATTCCCCCAACATCATTGGAAGGAGCGAGCAATCTATCACAATCTATCGAAGTTAATGATCAATTGGATCCCAATCAACTGATCAAAGATTTGATTGTGCAGAGATTAATTCACTCTGATAGATTACAAACCGTAAAAAAGCCTATAAATATTTCTTCTTTTTGAGAATAAAAATTAGGTCGAGTTTAACCTGTATTTTCTTATTTACTTCATTGCATTTTTGGAGAATCCTTTCAGTGTAACTTCGAGATACAACCTGCCCCATTGAAAGTGTAATTCAAAACTTCCAGACTGGTGCTCACTACAGGGGATCTCTGAGTTATGCACCAGTGACCACGTATATCACTATGGATTCTCAATTTTCACCTGACGAAGCTCAAGATTAAGAGCAAGGCAGTATTTTATGATGAGTCCCTTCAATTGGAGCCCAAATCCCAAGATTATCCTCCACATTGGAATTTTGGGCCAACTTGGTATTTTATAATCCTAACTTAAGTTTCTCCTCAGACTTTCAAATTCTACCTGAGGCCTTATGATTATCATTAATCAATTACTTGAAGGAACTCTAATCCCTGGAATACTTTCTACTCAATTTCGATTGAATGCAGTACCTTCTATATTGCGAAAAAGTGCTGCAAACCTCTCAAATGCCAGGGATTGGCTCCAAACAATATTTACAACAACTTGTACATCCTACATTATACCACTTGTTACCTGTAGTTGAAATGCACCATCAAGGGATGCTCAATTTACTAAAAGGACTCCAATCCTTGAATAATTATACTTCCAAGTTTTCAAGTCAGCCTCTGAGTTTATCTGAGATAATCATGATGCTATTATTAATAATTGAACTTCCCTCAACGAAGTGCAACAGCAGCTCCTTCAGTCTGATCATGGGATATCAAATTTTATTTTATACAGTTTCCAAAAAAAGGTTCAAGAGATCTAGAAGGAATGGAGAGAGGGTGTTTCTCAACTCTCTGAGCATAGTCAATCAATGGAGAAAGAAATTAGAACCCATCTTTTTCAATTTGAACAATTGTACTCAGGAATTCAGTTCTGAGTCAATGAAGTAGAGAAAACCTCTGGAAATATGGGTCCTCCTGGTGTAGAAGGACCTCATGGGCCACCTGGAGGTGTAGGGTCTCATGGACCTCCTGGAGCTGATGGACCTCGTGGACCTCCAGGCGCTGATGGTCACTCAGGATCTTATCAGCAAATGAACTCTCTCATGAACATGATGACCCACTTACATGAACAATTCTCTAAGGTGGCCAAAGAATGCAATTTAACCCCTGATGGGGTACCAATTGACCCCCTTTTGACTCTGAAGTCCTTGTCCAATGAATTGATCAATTTGGGAAAGTGGGCCAAGGACACTGATATCTTATTACATGCTTGTGAATCAAAAGGGGAATTGCTTCAAGCGAAAATTGAGACTCTGGAACTCAAGTACAATGCACAACAGGAACAGATTTTAGAGCTATCTCGCCAACTAGATGAGAAAGTAGGGCATGCTGACCTGAATCGATGGTGTCAGGATTTCACCAAATTTGCATATCTCCAAAAATCCCCTTTCTCAATTCCTCCAACATCATTGGAAGGAGTGAGCAATCTATCACAATCTATCAAAGTTAATGATCAATCAGATCCCAATCAACTGATTAAGGATTTGATCATGCAGAGATTAATTCACTCTGATAGATTACAAACCGTAAAAAAGCCTATAAATATTTCCTCTTTTTGAGAATAAAAATTAGGTCGAGTTTAACCTGTATTTTCTTATTTACTTCATTGCCTTTTTGGAGAATCCTTTCAGTGTAACTTTGAGATACAACCTTCCCCATTGGAAGTGTAATTCAAAACTTCCAGACTTGGGTTGAGCCTAATCCACAGTTTGAATATCAACCCTGATAGTATTTTGTTTAATTATTAATTTGACATTTGCAACTAATGCCAAGGATGTCAAATATCATTTGGGACACAGAAAATCCATTTAAACACTCGCACCCCAAACAAGTAACCCTTTCAGGCGCACAGGCAAATTATGCTGAGGATGGTCCCAATCCCCATTGTATTGATTATTTATTTATATTTATCTCAGTCGGCAATCAACTATGAGATTTCCCTATTATGACTCCACCCTTTCACAATCCCAATTTTAGCCTTGAGGTCCTATAAATACCCTAAGGCATTATTCAATAAAAACACATTTCTCAATATCCTTTTCTATTTTAGATTATCTTGTCCTTTTAGGTCTATTAACTCGATGGGGGCTTTGGGGCCCTGATTAACAATGTGCGCAGGTTGGAGTTGCTCCTCGTGGCCTGACAATTGGTTCTCCCTGCCAGGTGCCTCTGAGTTCTCAGCGAGGGCTAAATACAAGGAAGGAAGAGGGGCGGTCACTGCTGAGGGCCTTTGGCCCAAAGCTTACCTTGGGACTAAGCAACCCAGAAGGTATGACTTGGCCTGGGCCCTGCCCCAAGAGCGAAAGCTAGGTAGAAAGTAGTAGGTCAGTTGGGGAGTCTCCCATCTGGTCTGATTCTGATACTGGTCAGGCAAGCCCAGGTTACCCTGGCCCCTGCCCCAAGAGGGCAAGCCAGGATGAGGGGGGACTAAAGCCCCTCCAACTAACCTTGGTGGCCAAGCTCAGGTTGCTGGGATTCATTCCCCTAAAGCTGGCTCTTATGCTGATGCTGGCCTCAGAGTCAATGATGGGTGTCAACTCCAATGCTGGGACCTCCTCCGAATGCCAGCCCAGCGCCAATGCTGGGTGTCAACCCCAATTTCAGCTCTATTCCAATGACCCCTCCTTGGCTCCAAACCCTAGCTGAGGCTTGGAGGGGGATCATTTGGGATTCTCCCTCTATTGGGGGAAGCCCCAACTAAGGGTCACAATCCGCCTACAGGAAGATGCTAAACTGGGATCCCCATTAACTTGAGTTGAGCAAATCCAAAGTATCAGGGACTGGCCCCGATAATATCTAATTAATTCTTAATTTGACTGGCAACTAATGCTGAGGATGTCAAACCTCAATCTTTCACGGCAAAATCCCTTTCTGCACTCGCACCCCAATCAAGTAACCCTTTTGGGCGCACCAGAAAATTACATCAATGATGGTCCCAATCCCCATTGGATTTTTTTATATTTAGTTATATTTATCTCAGTTGGCAATCGATTTCAAATTTCCCCTATTCCAACTCACCCTTTCACAATCCCGATTTTAGCCTTGAGGTCCTATAAATACCTCAAGGCATTATTGAAAACACCATTTCTAAATCTCTTTTCCTTTTTAACTTACCTTAACTTTTAAGGTCTATCAACTCAATGGGGGCTTTGGGGCCCTGATAATAATGGGCGTGGGTTGGAGTTGTTCCCGCGTGGCCTGATAGGCCATATTCATCTTCAAATTACGATGCATTTCTAAGATACTTAGCAGAACCGTTTTTGCTGCTGTAAAGTCCATATTTCCTATCATCCATGATTGATGAGCTTTGAATAGTATTGAGATGCGTAGTTTGCTACCACTCATTCTTTCCCATCTTCATATGCAAGAATTCCTGTGTCAAATTTTTGACATCCTGTTCATTTTTAAACTATATGTAGAGAATGCTCTAAAATCTTGTCCAAGATAGTCCAGGTTGTAAGCTCATAATAAGGATCTTTTGAGTCTTGCAACTCATAAGCCCTTTCACATGGCGATCCTTTTAGCAGTTGCTTGTGCCATCCATGCTATTTTTGTACATCTAGAGGGAACCAGAGATAATTCCTTCACTGAGTGTTTATATGGCCTTGTATTAGGTCTTGAAATTTGGTCCTCTTCAATAGGTTTTGCGCACATCATGCGCATTGGTAAAACAGAAAATGGAGTAGCCAAGATTGGTGTTTTAATTAAGTAGCTGCTTAAGATTAGTTAGAGTCTGGCTAACTTCCTATAAGTCCGGGGGAGTGCCCCCTCCAACTGATTTTGAGTTATGTTTCTTTTCTCATCAAAGAAGGGGCTTAGAAGGCAGGCGGACTTACTCATCAGCCCCGGGCAACCTCGCTCATGTGGTTGAAGAGAGATGGGTTACCACTTATCCTTCAAGTACCACGCCACCCATCCCAGTATTAACTTCAAATGAATTTATACTATGAATCAAGGGTTTTGTGCCAATCTTTTAGAGAGTCAACATTCGTGTGGGAATAAAGATTCAAATGAAGTTGATAGTTATGAGCCTTTAGCATTAAAGCCAGATAGCCCCAAACAGTTGGCAACAAAGCCTTATGAGTGCATACTTTTGGTAAATAAAGCGTTTAGTGTTAAATTTTTGGCAAAGCTCTCTGATGGCAATGGATCATTAGGAAATGCTGCCAATAGTTTGAAATCCCCACCAGAAGCATCAAAATTCATGTCTGACATTCCTTTCTTGGTCAAACAGATGCTGGAGCGACCAGGTGTGGGCGGGTTGGCCTTCCTGAACCCACTCCTGACCTCATGGGACCGCCCCTATGTGGGGTAACCTCAGGAGGGTCCTGCTGCCTGTCAGGTGAGATGTCATTGCTCCAGCCATCAAAACTAAAGAAAATTGGTAATTTAGGCATCCATGGATGAACCAACAGCAACTCAGCCTGCTGCTGATACTTTAAAAGTCAGTTCCAGTTAAATTCATTTCCCCCCTCTTGCTCAAAGTTCTCCAGAGTAGGCTGAATTTTGAGGGCCCTGATCCAATGTTTTCTAAGCTATTCCCCAAATTAATTTCTACTTAAGAAGTTGTAACACACTGAGAAACTTGAAGTTAATTCTCTTATTATAAATTTATAAAAATCTTTTTGCACCCAAAGTTATTTATCTAAGATAAAATTTTTCTTGTCAAACCCCCATGACATCTACAATGTGGTCCCATGGGCCTTGTATTAACTGGGTCAACCCAGCCATATTGTTAACTTTGGCTCTCTTTGGGGTCAAATGGGCTTATTGTGTCAAGGCCATTATGTGTTTTTCCATGATCTTGCAACTCCCTACTCCCAGGCTCATTGGCCTTGGGGCTGCACCAGCTTGGTTTTTCGCTGGTTTGTTAATTATATTTGCAGACCATTGGCACTCCCTTATCAATAGCACTGGACAACAAAATTTTGGTTTTTGTTTGTTACAAGAATGATAATAGCTGAATTTTATAGAATTTTTGACGCTTATTTCAAATGTGTAAATGGTTTCTTTCTATTTGGCAAAGGTTTTTTGCAGTTACCATTTTTTGAAAAGCTTTTATTATACAATCATGCTTATATAGCAACCTAAAATCTGCTTTTTTTACTTTCTGGCGTAGTGTGTTATTGTGTTGACATAATAAACTTATCTGTCATGGATATTAATGAACTGAAATAAATTAATAGGTATACATTTTAAACTAGAAACTTCTGTTTTACAAAAATGTAAAAAAATAATGTCATATATAGTGCACTTGTATAGTTTGTGCCCATGTACTTTCTAGAGAAGTAAGAATGGCAATTGCAAAAAATATGAGGCGATAGGGAATTTCTGACTTCATAGACGGAATCAGCGCTCAACAATACATAAGATTCAGCAAATATTAACCATGTAACAAAATCATTGTTTTCCAGTGTAATCTCCAAGCCAATTTCAACGTTTTTCAATCAGAAATGCCCCTGGCATTCTGGCTCACCTTTTGGATTCTTTTGCATCCTGTCTGGCAGGCCAGTCTAAATTTTATCTGCCATCACCATGACACTTTCAGTTGAGTCTCCCACTCATCTAGACTCTTGTCAAAGGTGTACAACATGAAATGATGCTGGTCTAAACAATATCTATAATTGTTTGAGATGTAAATGTTCATTCCATATTTGTTCTCAAGGGATAATATTCTTTCTTCCATCTCATTGATGATGGTTTCAATATTTTTTACAAATTGATAGCTTACTCAAAATTGGATATGGCAGATTTGTGGGCTCTTCTTGCAGTCTACTTGTAAAATTTCAAATTGGTTTGAATGTGATACTTCTACTTTAGTGTTAGGAGTCTCAAATGGATGGTTTCCTCCATTCTCTCCTGGAGTTCAGAGAAATTTTCACCATGATATGCCTCCATATCCTCAAAGTCACTTTGTTCTTATGGAATCTCATGCTTTCCACTATGTTCTGATGGTGTCACCCCTATTGTGAGCACCAAAATTAGCCTGGCAGACCTTGCTCTCTTAGCCTGGTTGGCTGAATTGCTTTTTAGAGGTTCTTTCCACACAGATATACCCTCAGGCGACCTTTTGAAGCTTATGATTACTATCGCCATATAGATCTTCTTCTGATGATACCCAATGTAGCATCATGGCTCATTAAAACCGTTTATTACCCCGCTGGTGATATTCTTGTTGGAACTCTTAGACATATCTTCAATATGTTGGCCTAACACAAGACTTAACGGAATCTTGACCAAACTCTTCTTTGGCATTGTCAACAAAAAAGGTGTCCTCATAAAGTTTGTACTATTTATCAGATATCAGACTGATTACTGTATCTTATTCTCGGTTCTTTAGATCCCAGACTGGTTATTGGCGATCCATTTTTTAAAAACAATATAAGTGTAAACAAAGGATAAACTTATCATCCTGTGTTTAATGATTTTTATTTTAATAAAATTGAAGTATATTACTTCTTGTATAAAAACAAGTTACAAAATAAAAAATGAGAATATCTGGAGGTGGGATTTAGCAATAAAGTAAGGGCTTCATATATCCCTAGTGAGTCTCTTCTTGATTACACCTTGGTGGAGGAATCCATTTGGTTTAATGCTTCAATCTGGAGCTCCACTTAAAGTGAGCATCCCTAGCCAGGATGCTCTTTGGCCCTTGCTCAATACCGCTTCTGGGTCTGGAGTGGAAATTAATATTCTGGTTAATTCCTCACAACTCAAATTAGTAATGTGCTGATTACATTAAGATTCAGACGATGGCGCAGCTCTGATGCATCTCGCTTCATGGTTTTGATTGACTCTCAATATTGGTTGGTTGCCTTTTTGGGAAATTTTTAATGATAGGTTTGCTATCTTCCATCGGGGTAACTCAGTTGAGTTGGTAAATTGGTCATTTCTTCATCATTGGCTCATTTCTGATAGAGTTACTCTGTCATCAGCATATTGTAAATTCTTTTAGAATCTGAAGGTATAAAAGAGGGTGATTTTTCTTAGTTGATGGTGGCAGCACCATTGTCATCTTTATATTTTAAATATCCTTATGTGGCAGGCATCAATTTACTGTGGGTGAAGTCATCCTAACTGTCCGTCAACTTTATGAGGCTGTCATCATCTATTGGGGTTCATTTTCCTTAACCGCTTTTCATTTTTTGTATATAAATCTTGAGGTATTGGTACACTGATGGGGTTCCTTTCAGAGGGCGAGGAATTACTTCTTAGTATACTTGTGGTAGAATCTATGGTACTCCTCTACAAAAACCTCCTTTAATGTACGCATCTAGGACTTCCTTTGAATTTGTTGTTTAAGGGATAAACTGAGCATTCCTTCAAAAATTTGCTAATACTTTTTTGATTTTGAATGAGAAGGAGAGTGGACCATTAGAGGCGATGGCGGTGGAGTCATTATTCTAGAGTATGCTAGCGTTGTGCTTTAGCTTTTCTAAAAAGTCATAGCCAGGTCTGTTAAGTTCACCTCATTCACAATGAACCTGTCTCTACTCACAGTGATGAGTATTAGGAACAATAGTGACTGTTTCTTTTGTGGGGATTGACCAGGTATTTCTAGGCTTATTGTGGAAAGTATCTCTGCCACCACCAATGCCAAAGATGATTAGGTGTAGTAAGTTTTATACCACGCTGAATGTTATTTCAGATCTGTGTGGCCTTGAGCACAACTGTACCCATATTTTGATCTCTAATAATTTCAAGGATTGTATGTTTCTGTGAGCATAACATTTATTTTCTTGTGTATCTACAATTTATTTTAGTTATTAGCCCCATTTCTAACTAGTTATCTCCATCCAGTTTCAATAAAATATTAAAGCTTTTCAATGACAACTTCCGTCCTATTTCCCTTATAGTTTAGGGTTGTAGGTGGGAGTCGTTAAACTTTTTGGGAATGCCTTGGAGGATGACTCATTTTGGATGGTATTTGAGCAGTGACCCCTTGATCAGGTTGTATTTAGGGGTAGTGATTGGCTACAATTCTGCCTATCATCCATGGCACTTCTTTTTGGGAGTGGTAAGAAATGATTTTGCTTGTACCAAATCAAACATCCTTCCACCCATTTAATGACCAAAATCTATCCTCCAAGGTGGTTTCTAGATAGATGGCGGCCATTGTGGATGATAAATTGCATCAGAAGTTCTGAAAGAACATTTTGGGAATCTGGAGGGTGTGACCTTTGCAGATTGGTCAGTGAGAAAAACATGTGGGCATAATCTATGACAGGTACGCTCCCATCTGAGAGATCTAGGAGCACCAACCAGGCATTATTTTGACCATAATTAAGGAGTTTCTGCTTGCTCCATCATTTAAGATAATCTTTAAAGTTAGTCCTGAGTGCCGTCTGTGATTCTATAGAGCTCTGTTATCCAGGTGATATTTTTAGAAAGGGTGGACATAACCCAAGAATTCTTCAATTATTGTTAGGAAAGTGTCTTTAAACCTCCAAAGTAAGACCATAGAACTGATAAAAAACTACACCTTGTAAAGCATTAAAATACTTATATAGTATATGTAAAGCTCAGAATAACTCAACATGAAGGTAAACCACAAGGGCTGCAAAAGGTAGCATTGGAAAGTTAGATAAAAATTGCCTTTATAATAAAAGAGACGACCAACAGAGAGATTAAACGGAGAACACTACGTTAAAGAAAAATAGGATGATGAGCCTGGAGCCCTTTCTGAAATATGGATTATACCCAGAAAATAATTTTAATGCTACCATCGATGGTAGTTCTATAGCTCAAGTAGCTGTTGATTAAAGATATGGAAACAACTGAATTTACTATTTTTGGTAATATTAAATCTTTAAATGAATCCACTCCGCATTTAGAAACTAAATGCAATGAACCATCATCATTTAAACAATACTGGGATAATTTTAGCACTGTCAATGTAACATACAGAACTGCATCACTCAATCATCTAAGGATTAACCTGGGCTTGCTTGGCTTTATCCCAGCGTTGGTCCATGGTATATTTAAGGTCAGTGGGGCGTCAAACTTGACTAGCTTGACCTTATTTATATACTTCTTATCTCTATAATTTACTCCAGAAATCATGTGATGAAGCATGTCATTAACCTCCTAGTCATTGGCTCTATCTCTCCTCTGAGGGCATCAAAAAGAGAAATGTTCTTATGGGTTAGGGATAACTTCATAGCTGCAATTATAAAGGTGGGTCTGAGACCTACGGTATCAGTAAAGCGTTGATGGAACATATCAATCAGGACATGTGCATGGGAACATTCATGGGGTAGAACACAGCTGCTTTCTACCCGCGTCAAAACCTTTCCAAGATACTAGATATTCAAGCATACACTTAAAATGATAAGAGACCACAATCTCTCCACATCCCATTTGGGTGCCTCATATACAAGATATGACTCTGGGTCTCAAAGGAAGAACCCTTAAAGAAAGTCAGTTTACTTTCATGAAAGTTGGTAAAGATATGGAAATTTGGCGGCAGATACAGCTGGTAGGAGGCATGCCCCACCATTCTACCAATGCGGTAAAGTCCTATCCTCTTTGAGCCCAACTTCTTACATGGATGCTTGATAGGTATATTCATGAAATCAAGCATCACCAGATCTCCCTCTTTATATTCAGCAACTACCCTCTTTTACTATCAGCATTCTCTTTATGCTTTCATGGCCGCCTCTAAGTTTTTGTATCACCTCATGGTGTACTTTCCTGATTAACTTGAAAATGCTATCACCGCTTTTTACTTTGGAACCACACCTGGGTTCCATTTTAAACAAGGTATTATAGCCATAATTTTCAAAGAAAGAAGAACCTACTAGAGGAATTCTGGGATTTGTTGATAGCTAAATTGTATTAAGGGAAGGTGTGAAGCCAATCTGAATGGTCAGAAGCCATGCAACACCTCAAAGATTGTTCTAAGCACCGGTTTAATCTCTCTGTCTGCCCATATCTGGATGTGTGAAAGGAAGTAGAGCAGCATGGACAAACTTTAAAAGGCTTGCACAACTCTTCCTAAAATACTGACGTGAACTGAAGTCCACAATCACTAATGATATCCTTAAGGACGCCATGGGTGAAAAAATGTGAAGACAAATAATTTTGCCATCTGCGCTGCTGTTATTGTAAATTGCCATGGTATAAAATGGGAGAACTTGGTGAACCAGTTCATCATTACCATGATGTCATCATAACATTCAGAGAGGGGTAACTACACAAAAAACCACCAAGTGGGAAGTATAAGGTCCTTATGCCTTATAAAGAGGAAACAACATTTTAGAAAGGGGACGATGATTTTGTTTCATTTTGTTGCAAACAAGGGAATCCTTAGTATATTGTGCAACCAGTGCTAAAATCCCTTCCAGTTCTAAATCTAGTAAATAAGATCCAGGGTTTTTGGCCTTCCCAAGATGCCCCACGGGTATTCATCATAATACTCCTTGATGTCTCCAGTAGAAGAGATCTGGTGGGAACCCATGTGCATCCCTGGAACCATACCATATTTTCCTTTATGTGGTACTTTTTGTTTAATCTCCTTATTTAAAGTGCATTTGGTGATAATGAAAATAAATTCAGTTAATAAGGATTGAGAAAAATGACTTTCGTAACATACTATACTCCTCTGGGTTCTCCAGAGAATCAAGCATGAGAATGTATGCAGGGTTGGAGAGTTGCTTAGATACAATCTTCCTTGATGAATCACCAGTTTAGTGTTATTTTTTTTTTTAGTACTAGATGGTCCCAACTACCAGTTTAGTGTTATTCAACTTCACTTTCTTAGGGTCAGAAGCTAAAGCAGGGTTACATATCAAAGCATTAACTAATCCATTCTTCATGCCTTTCTTGAACTCTTAAGAGAACAAAAATTGGGCAAGGGTCTCATGCATGCATGTTTATTGGGGTTCAGGACGTGACGAGTTCAGTGGTAAAGCAGAGCCCTATGGTCAGTGCAAATGTGAATGGCTGGTAAATTATGAATATGATATTTAATAGATTTGAGCTTCTACTACCGCCAATATTTTCTTTTTCTTAAAAAGCGTAATTAACTCATGTAAGGACATAAACAGGAATAATATCCTACAAGATGCTCAACTCCATCTTTGCCTATCTGTGACAGAGCTTCAGAAATAGAAAAGCTGGAGGCATAGCCATCCATCATAAACTCTATATTGATATCCAAGTGGTTAAGGACTGGCTTGGAGAGTAAGGTACACTTCACAGCCTGGAAGGTGTCATCCAGTGTAGAGTATTACTGAAGAGTTTTTGCCACGCTGTCTTATACAAGGGTGCCGCTACTTCTAAAAGATTAGGGTTATAATTCTAAAAAGATGCAAGTCCCCAATAAAACTCTTAAATTTCTAAACTGATGTGGCGTGGGCCAATCCTGAATAGCCTTATCCTTGTCTGGTGAGTCATGTTTTTATCAATAAAGATGTTGCTCAAAAGGGTGACTTTGAAAAAAACTCACACCTAACAATCATCAGCGTCAAGTTTACTGCTCTCAAATGCTCCACCACATGCCGCGGGTGAATTTCATGAGATGCTTTATTAGGGATAACAACAGAATGCCATCCATGTAGGCCACAGTGAATATACCTAACAATTCAACCAAGGCCGCATCAATACAACGTAGAAAATTTCAGGAGAATTCTTAATCCCAAAAGGCATGACCTGGAATTGGAAATTTTCTTCCCAGTACAGAATGCAGTGAGTCATTCCTGCCTTTTTTGATAAAGATCTGGTTAAAGCGTTTAAGAAATACAAATTGGATATAATCTATCTTTCTCCACATAGAGGAGAATTTGTTCCTTCATAGGAATAAAATAAAGATTAGTTTATATGACAATATGTAAGTTACCACAATCTACACAAGGGCGTATTGACCATCTGCATTTTTATAAAGAGCAATAAGGAGCATATTGAATAGGTACACTAAAAGATAGCTCCTTTTGCAAGTTGCTCTGTAACCCAAACATATAAATCTGCCACCTCCCAAGGCGTCAAAGGGCATAGCATGGAGTGTAATGCGAGCTAAGTCAGCTGTGAGTTTAAAATTACAATCAAACTATGATTGATCAGGTAAGCCATTTGCTGAAGATGCATAAAATGAAGACTCTATTCTCTAAACAGGGGTCATGGGAGCTTCAGAAGTGCACTTCAGCAGAGGCGTTCATCTAAGCTTAGGTACATTGGGCCACTGTGTCAAGTCGCTCATAGTGCTACTGTCTAACATGGATGAATTATTACATGCTACCCCCTAGGGACAGAGTTGAGGTATTGGCCTTCAAATTGGTTTCAATATCGGACTTTCGCCACCAACTTACTCCCAAGGTAAATGGGTACAGCAGGGTTTTGACTACTATTAAGTGGTCAACCAAGTAGATCATACCAACATGATAATCAACCAGACCCTGAACCTTCAAGGTGGGAATACCCTGGGAGCCACCTGCTCTAACCATAACACCCAGTAAGTTGCATAACCTAAGGTATTCAGTTAGTTCTAGACCAGTACGATTCTCTGAGGCCACAGTATCCACTAAAAGTATTGTCCTAAACTTCCATGAAATGATAGAAAGAGTAGCTAAAAGAAAAAAATACAAGAACATTCAAAAAAATGCAGATAATGCTACCAAACCCAAGGTGGGATCAACTTCAGGCATAATAATGCCTCCAAGATATGTCTTCATGTCAAAGAATGGGGCAGGATATCTTGCCACTCTTATGACTGAAGGAACATACCCAAAAATATCCTCTGAAAAGGCACACATATTTTTATAATTTTTTAATAAAATTATTCTACCTCCTGAGTGCGGAAAATCATGTGGAGGTCAGCCAAAAATTCTCAGGGGTGATATAATATACTAATATTGTGTCAGAACGGCTTCCACAAGACTATAAATGCTCATTTGTAAATATAGACTCTCAATTGAAACGATATTTTTGGGTTGGAGAGGCACTATAACTGACGCAATATCTGTCTGTTTTTTATCCATCATCAATATGATGACACTCCCTTCCGGTGAGGGTTTGCATCATTCTGGGGGTATGAGTTCTGAAATGGGTCATCTAGTAGATGTAAATTTAATAAAAATGTCAAGGCTAGAAATCTGCTGCCCTTTGGGGTTCCCCAGGAGTAAAGCATGGCACTAGAAGGTGTCACTATTTTTAACAAATATTAAGCCTTCTTAGAGTTGTATTTATAGGCGATTTCACAGGTAAAAAAACCACAGATAAATGACTGAAACATTTAATTAGTCTTTTGGTATAGATTCCTGCTGACTCTTAAGTTTACACAAAAACAAAGCCACACTGAAAGGAGGCTCCAGTTATAAAAGAAAATTGGGCTTTTGGAGTAGTATTTAGAGGGGTGGCTTCCAGTGAAAACTCTATTGTTAAATACCTGAAAGACTAATTAATATACTGGGCACAGGCCCCTAACAACCCTCACGTTCTCCTGAAAAGTAAGGAAAGACAGCGGCAGAAGCCTTCAATTACAAAAGGAATATGTGTTTCCAAAGCCAGTGTTTATAGGTGAAGTTATCGTTGAAACACACAAAGTAAACCAATGGGCCTCCTTTGCTTGGGAAAGGAATTTACAAAAAAGAACCAATCACAGGATGAAAGGTGGCAATTGAAGCCCACCCAATCGAGTGTCCACTGACCAGCTGATTACGTTTATTAATAATTAATGATGTTTTGACAACATCAAGATATATTAGGACTGGGACCCAACCAAATTCATATAAATAATGCCCCTAAAGGCGTCAAAATTTATTGGGTGTAAATACTCATTGAAGGTTTGTAAGGCAAAGAACATGAGTTGCCCAACTTTAGAAGGTGTTCCAAACCTTCTATCGCTTACCAACCATAGACATAATTTAAAAAATTATAAATACCCTAGCAAAAAGCCCATGTTAAAAGATGACACAGCAACTCAAAGCCAAGAGAAGGCAAGCGAGGGATGTTTTTTTAAAATTGATAGAGGGTTAGAAAAATTAGAAGCCTAGCATCAGGGCCTCAAACAGTCTAAAACCACTTATGACTAGCAGGAAGGGGCAAGAGTCCTACTGCAGGCAGTAAAATGTGAAGTTCTGAATTGGCAACTGCAAAATTAATGATAACGCCATGGTTAGAAGCATCAAACATGGTGCAAAGTCAACGCACTCTATCACCACTATGAGAAAATCTCACACATAATAAAACCAACATATAAAATAGAAGGGTTAGTTTTCTAATGTGAGAAGAGTGTCTTCACAATATTGAAGAAAAGACTAATAATAAAACCACTGTACAAACACTCACTATGTTCCTTGCACCTTCATAACTTATAAAATAAACACAGGATACCGCCATAAGGAGGTATACTGTGAGGCCAGCAAAAGCTAACACAAGGTAGATAAATATATATAAAAACAAAAGTCATATATTGTGATGTAGATGACCAACAGATAGATTTGTTGGGGTGAAACTAATTTAAGGAAATATAAGAATCTGGGTATTGATCAATTTATAAGCTTGGAAATGACTCTGGCTAATAAGAACAAGGCTACCGCTGAAGGTAGTCTTATAGCTTGAGTATTCACAAACTTTAGAATTTAAATTCAACTGAACACTGCTGTTATTTGTAATATTAAATCTCAAAAACAATTTTCCATCTGTGTTCCAAAATAGAATGTAATGACCTATAGTTGTCTACACTATAACGGGAAATCTTCAACCCCATTAAGTAACATCTGGGAACTCATAACGCGACTTCTGGGACTAACCTGGGCCTGCTTGGCCTTAACCCAGCGTCTATCCACGGTGTATATAAGGTCAAGAAAGGTTGACTTGAATCCTTTGGTCTTGATTATCTCCTTTATATCCTTGAAATCCACTCCAGAAATTATGTCATGGTACATTACAACTTCAATGTGCATTGGGTCTGTTGTTAGATTTGTTAATAGACCTATTATTTTCTGAGTATTGCTTGAATCAAAAATCCTGGAAGTACTCTGGGCTCATCCCAACCTATATCTTTGGGACTCATTACTTCCAGCATTGATCCTTGAGGAATTTGAATCTTATATAGCTGTGAAAACATCTTCTGATCTCCTGGTATAAATCTAAACTTAACAATAGCATACAATATTATTCCTTCAGTTGCATATACAAAGGCAGGTAGCTTTTACACATCCTTATTTCGTAAGTCATATAATCTTGGATATATTAGCTCATATGATTACATTGGCCACATTCATGTATTTCCAGATTCTCTCTTCTTCAAAAGAATGAGAGGTATTAAATGACCCAAAAGACTAGTGGTCTCATTTATAATTAATTATACCGGCATAACTTTTCTCTCTCGTTGCAATCACTTTTGCAACTTATTCAATTCAAGTCTGATTCTAGTTTGATAATCTCACAGAGGAGATTAGTCTGCGCCCATGTCAGGGAGCAGTTGGGCAAGTAAGGTAAGAGGAGCAGGTGGTAGGCCCGCGGCCTCAAACGTTCAAAAACGCCCCAGAGAAACTGGCAGAATAGAAAAAATAAAAAATCTGGCGGTCACTATTTCCCCAGAAATCCTCACTTGGCAAGCGCGATGCAACCAGTACATCAACACGCCGCACTCCCAACTACTCTTGTTGGTGGAATACGGAGTCCATGTGTTTCTGGATATCCAACAAATAGCTTTATGGGAAAAGTTTTGTGGGGATGTGCACACTTTTTTCCCAGACCGCGGTGTATGTCGCACCTCACTCCATGTCACATGTGAGGCTGGATCTCAGTTTCAAAAACAAGGAGGCAGCAGACAAAGCTGCTGCAGTGTGTGTAGTGATTGACCTCCCTGAAGGGCAACAGGTTGTCAAAACCAAATGCACCAGATGAACAAAATCCAACCAAATTTTCCTCACGTTTGACTTTTTGCCTACTATGGTCAAACGTGCCATTTTGGAGCAGCACCTGAAAGATGGTCTCACCATATACAGCAAAGTACAATCTTTTGAGATTCAATGCTTTACACTGATGCCACACCTGTGCACTGGCAAAGCCATCGCAGTTCTGACCCCAACTGAGGAGATCGCGAAGGACCTAACCCAGATCCCACACTCCACATATATCAATATTGAAGGGCATACCACCCACCCTTTCTGGGTAACCGTGGACAGCGCACCCCCCATCTGCACCCACTGTGACACGTTCAGCCATAAGGCACACGCATGTCCCACCAAGGAGGGCATCACATTCCAAGAGAACCCCTTGGCAGCCATGGCTAGTGGAGAGGCGCACTACGAACCAACCACAAGCACCAAAGAGGCTTTCCCGTGGGGAGCACAAGGCTGCTACCTACTGGTAAAACCTATCTCCACTCAAGAGCGGAAGAAAGCCAACAGGCCCGCAGGGCTGCGGCCAAGGAAGCAGCCAAAGTCACCTCCACTATCCCACACTCCCAATGCCAGGAGGACATCAAAACCTTTGCGGCGGAAGCAACTTGGGAATCCATCAACCAATCAGATTGGGAAGCCCATGCCAATTGGGCCAACCAATCTGAGGATCCAATGGGTGACTTAATCTCACCCGACCTTTGCAACCAAGCTCCAGTTGAAACTGACTTGGTTTCCAACCTACCTGAAAAAAAATTATGACCTAAACGTTGGTGCACCAAACTCATCTGCACTGCAAAAAATGCTTAATTTCGGGGAAACAAAAAGCGAAGGCAAAAGCCAACGCGATCCTTTCTGCTAAAATTAACAAAACCACTGATAGCGTTGCTGCAAACACCTGCACTGCCGTGAAGGCCTGTGGGGATCTAGAGGAGGCTAGTGGGCCCGGGTGCCCACCCCCTCGCACCTAAGGTGCAATGGGGGAAACCTTCACTTTAGGGATGTTGAATATTGCTGGACTCAAGGCCTCGCCATCCTGGGATAGGAAACTGAGTTTTTTACAAAAAAATTTACCCATGGATATCCTGGACATCCAGGAATCCCACTGTCCATGAGGTTCCGAGGATGCTTGGAAAACCATGCTCCTCCCTTCACTATCCTTTTGGTCAGAGCACTGTGGGGTGCTAGTTCAGAAAAACAATTTTTTTAAATTTTTATTGTCAGAATCCTTCCTTAATGGCCAAGTCCTCGTTGTCACTTTCTCATGGGCCAACGTGGCGCATGCTATCATCAACATCTATGCCCCAACCTGTTCATGAGAGTGTCAGGAATTTTTCTCATCGGTCAAATCCCTCCTGTTACCCCAGACCCTTTTGTAGTTGGTGACATGAACTGTTGGCTAAACACACCCACGGACCATTGGCTTCCTCCTCCCACGCCCCTCAGGGTCATGTAAAACTTTGTATTCTAAAGGCCACCCTTGGGTTAATAGATGTGCTGCTGCGGTAAGCCCTGCTGCTTGAAAACATGACATGCCCCCACATCCACAACGGCCAATTAAGGTCCATGACCCACATCGACCTTATCCTCACACTGGCAAAATTTCAATCTCACATTTCCCAATTCCAAACAACAAAAATTGAATTCTCCAACCACCGGCTGGTCTTGATAACCTACCACTTACCTGTCACAGTGGCTAAGGCCCCACATTGGTGCAAACTATGCTCTCCCAAACTTATGTCGACAGGATTTTCCACTTGGGTGGAATCAGCAACTTTGGCAAAAGAGTTTGTCACATCAGTTTACGCTGACCCAATTTCCACATGGTCAGCCTTCAAAAAGGATACCATCCACCACTCTCGCCACCTCTCCTCCCAGCGCTCATGAGCCACATTGGTTGTCATTTCGCGCGCTCTGGCAGAGTTGGCACACCTGAAGTCCAACATCCCAGCCACAGGCTACAGCCCTTCATGGGGCCAAAAGTGGGCGGAGGCAGCCACCCACCTCAAAGCACTTGAAAGGAAACACAAATATCGGGTTTGTGTTCAGTACTGGGCCAAATGCATTACAGAGGGCAACAAGTGCACCACATATTTTTTTAAAAAATTCTTCACACCACGCCAGAGTGTGGCCTGCACACAGGTGCAGAGATCGGATGATTCCATTGTGGATATGCCAGCTGAAGTGGCAATTGAAATACAAAAGTATTAGTCTGAGTTATACCAATCTGATCCAATTCAGCTGGCTGAAGTGGCAAAAATTTTGACTGAACCCACATCCGCACCATTTCATGATACCCAGAAGTAATAGATTTGATTACTCCGAATGAACTCTGGACAGCCATCCGCGGTGCACCAAATCAGAAATGCCCAGGCCCAGATGGCATTCCATATGAATTCTACAAAAACGTACTTTAAATATATCCCCACTGCTGCTTGCCTCCATTAACCAGAGCCTTCTGGAAACGCGCCTCCTACCAAGAGGACAAGAGGCCTTCACCATCACACTCTTCAAGAAAGGGGACAAGCTAGACTTAGCCAACTGGCGCCCCATTTCTTTAACTAACATGGATACAAAAATTTCAACTAGAATCATGGCTAACCGTTTAGGGATTGTAGCATCTGCCACCATCTCCTCAGAACAATTCGGTTTCATACCCAGAAGGTCAATTTGGGACAACGTGCACTCTGTGGCTAACGCATACCAGTCCACAGCCTCTGGGGCACTTTTATTCTTGGACCAACAGAAGGCCTATGATAGAGTAAACTGGGAATACCTCAGGGCCTGCCTCCATCAATTCCGCTTAC
The DNA here is from genome assembly GCA_022478985.1 of Massospora cicadina. Taxonomy (NCBI): domain Eukaryota; kingdom Fungi; phylum Entomophthoromycota; class Entomophthoromycetes; order Entomophthorales; family Entomophthoraceae; genus Massospora; species Massospora cicadina. The sequence goes on from JAKSZP010018708.1 coordinate 61,304, forward strand.
CCCCTCGCTTCATCAACTGGGTAATGCTGCTCACGGAATCTGCAACAATGGCAGTGCGTGTCCCTGGCTTCCTAACAGAAGTAGTCCGCCCTCAAAGGGGCTTATGACAAGGGGACCCCCTTAGCCCACTCTTATACAACTTCAGCCTTGACCCACTACTTTGAAACGTGAATGCCCACCTCACTGGGGTCCATGTATCAGGCCAAGCCCCAGTCAAGATGATGGCGTTTGCAGATGACTGTGTGGTTGGGGTGTCTAATAATAAAGATGCACACGCGCTTGAAGCTCTCATCCAGAAGTATTCCTGGGGTAAGTAATGCTGCACTGAATGCTTCCAAAACTGAAATCATCCTCCTTGGTCAATATCAAACCTACTGGGCCCCAGCGACCAGTGCCCAGCCCAGCCCATCTGCTTGCACATGTGCTCGCCCTCACTGTGTAACGGTCAAGGCGTTGCCTGACCACCACATAGCCCTAATCTTCCCTAGGGCGATAGTTGGGGCCAGGGGAGAGGGGCTCGACTGCTCCAATTATTGTAAATGGCAATCTGACGAATCAGATGCCTCAAAATTGGAAGCAATATAGAACTAAAAGGCTGATGGGCAAGTGAAGCCTCGGAAATGGCGCTTTGGCCAACCAGATGCTGCCAAATCCAATATTGCTAAATGTGGTGACGAGGGATTGGACCCTTGGACGCGAATTTCTGACCAATCGGAGGCTGAATATGTTGCATTTGGGAGTATTGACAAGGATGAAAATCCTTGCAAATGGCGCTCTGACCAACCATATGCCACCAAACGAAATATTTCAAAAAGAAGCAACAAACCAATATCAAGGAATATGGGTGAGGGGAATGGCCTGGGCTTCGAGAGCAATTCAAAGCCAAATAATGAATGCAGAAAAGTTTCTGCAACCCTGAGGGTACCCAGCCTAAGTTTGAGAATGGGCCTCGACGCCAAAATTGAAGGTCTAGATTCTTGAATAGGGCCCACCGCTGGGAAGACACCCGCGGACTTCGCGGGAACAGGACCCACTTTTTCCCCAATAAGCTCAGTATAAATCTGAGCAGGCGAAACTGTTTAAAGCAGTTTTTTCTTCTATAAACTCAAATAAAACTTAATAAATTCTAAAATTAGTTTTGCGCATTTGCAAATCACTTCATTAAGAAAGCCTGGAAACCCCCTCATGGATAGCAGTTCAGACTTTGACAAGGCCATCCAGTCCTTGTACGCCCTCTCAGGGGGTCAGGCCCTCCTTCTGAGCGCCAGCATCGTCCTGACTGTGATCCAAACCTTTGTGGTACAGTGATTTCCACATAGTCAGATTTGGGATCTCTCCACAGCAGGGCTATCCTGCCTGTGGGCACTCACTTGGGCACTCTTGCACAACTGCTTTGTAGCAGTTTTCAGAGACACTGTCCAACACATTAGACGAAACTTATTTAATTTGATGTCTTTATTCCTGGACATGGTGTACAAGCCGTCTGACGCGCCCTGCCTGCGTGGTATGAACCCTCAACAACGTTTTTGATGGTCATCTTCTCTCTTCTATTTCTCCTAAGAGAAGTCGCCCGTTTCCTTCCATCAAAGGGGCATACCAATGTCTACTTTCAACCTGAGCAGGCCGCATCTGAGTTCCGACAGGCCCTCACCTCAGGAGAGTTGAGCACCTTGCACGCCACCTTCTCGCATGTGAAACTCCAAGCTCGGCTGACCATGGCGTCAGAAGGAACAGCCCCAGTGTCACTCCAGATTGCCCAGATAGTAACCGCCCTACCCAGAAACCTAGCGGATTGGTTCACTGAGCTGCTGGAAACCCAGACGATTCTCCCTCCCACCTTGGAGGAATGTCTCCAACTGGTTGAGAGAGCGGCTACACCAAATGACTCCCAAGACGCTGCATGGTCCGCCCTTCTGAACCTAACTCAAGGAAAGATGTCAGTCATGGAGTACGCCCGTGTATACCGCCCTTTGGCCAAGGCTGCCAAGGTCACCACTACTCAGATAGCATGAATGTTCCACCAGAACCTCCGCCTGGACATCCTTATGGCACTGGCTGCCACTCGCCTTGGAGCTACCCTTGATGAGGAGATTTCAATCGCGACCCAGGTGGAGGGCCAACTAGCATTAGCGCAAGCGAAGGCCCATACCAGAGTACAACATTGGAAGTTCTGCGGCCGCCGAGCTGAGTCTGAGCCAGTCTCCAACCCCTCGCAGGAGTCCACACAGGGTTCGCCCTCTGGCTCCGCCAATGGGGTAAACCCTTCAGGAAACCACAGAGCGGGAAACCCTAGTCCCTCCTACAACTTCCGCCCTACTCCTGCGCGCGTTGCTACCATCAATAAAGGAAATACCTCATCTTATCTCTATGTCCCCTATTCGTTACAGCTCTGGGGAAGAAAGAGGGAGGATCAGCTTTGGGCGCTGGTGGACACTGGAGCGGAAGAGAACTACCTAGATCACGGTTTAGCAAAAGAGATGAGGCTGGAAATGGAATGGAAGGGAGCCATGACGCTGGCAGACACCTCAAAAACGGTTAGCAGTTGGAAGATCAAGACCCAGGTGCTGCTGCGGCAGGGTCCTCACACCTTCCAAGAGTCATTCAGCGCCATTAAAAATCTGCCTCATCCCATAATCCTGGGCTTGGAGTGGTGGCACAAGTACTCCCCTCAGTTCAAACTGCAGGAGCGCCTGGTCATGCTACACCCCTAGAACCAACCCCCGGTAGCACTAGATTTCTTCACCACTGGCGGAGGGAAGCCTGGGGTGAACGCAGTAGTAGGGCTGGAGACGGAGGCGGATATACCCAACGAATTTCGTACATATGCTCACCTGTTCAAGAAGAACCAAGCTCCCTCTACCACCCCAAACGGTCCCTACCCTTTCACCTTCAAGTTTAAAAAGGATGCGGAATTCCCCAAGGGTTGTTCCGTCTACCCTTTGAACCTTAAGGCGAGGGCGGCCCTGGAGGTCTATGTTAAGGAAATTCTGGAGCGCTGGATGATTGTTCCATCCAATTCGCCAGTGGTGTCACCAATACTCCTAGTCCCAAAAGCAAGTGGCGAGCTTCAGCCATGTGTGGACTACTGGCGGCTGAACACAATCACCAAGTCCGACCCCTAGCCCATCCCTCTGATGGAGACCATCTCTCAGATGATCTCAGGTAGCCATGTTTTCACCAAGTTGGACCTGGTTGACGCGTTCAACAAAGTTCTGGTAATCGCCGAACAACAACATTATATGGCTTTCAAGTGCCACTTAGGAGTTTTTGAGTACAAAGTGATGCCTTTTGGCCTCAAGAACGCCCCAGCAGTATTCCAGCGTACCATAGACAACGCCTTAGGAAACCTGATTGGAAAAATGTTGTGTGGCGTACATGGACGACATACTTGTGTTTTCCAGGATCAAGGAGGACCACAAAGGAGATGTGCTGAGCGTGCTGAAAGCCCTCAACAAGGAGGACCTCCGCTTGAAGCCATCAAAATGCGAGTTCTATAGGGACTCAGTCTCCTTCTTAGGGAATGTAGTCTTCCAAGGGGGAACAGCCATATGCCCGGACAAGCTGAAGGCAGTAAGGGAGTGGTCGGCCCCTAAGGATAGAATGGGCGTTAGAAGTTTCCTGAGCATGGTGAACTTCCTAAGGAGGTTTGCAAAAGACCTGTCCAAGATGGCGGCCCCCTAACTCGCCTGACAGGGCAGGTCCCGTTCCATTGGGGAAAAGAGGAGGAGACAGCCTTCCAAGCCATCAAGGAGAGCCTACTGAAGGCACCAGTACTAGCCCATCCCGACGCCAACCGTCCCTTCAGAGTGGAGACTGACGCCTCCAACTTTGCAATTGGGGCAGTCCTGCTACAAGAGGGAGAAGATGGGGTAGACCATCCTGTAAGCTACTTTAGCAGGAAAATGCTGCCCGCTTAGAACAACTACCCCGTGTATGACAAGGAGCTCTTAGCGATTGTATCAGCCTTGGAGGAATGGCAGCACCGCTTACTCTACGCCAGACATCCATTTACTATCAGAACGGACCACAGAGCCCTCGAATTTTACAAGAGCCCAAAGCGCATGAACCAGCGCCAGGCCAGATGGCACCTAGAGCTGGCATCTTATGATTTTAGGATTGTGTACAAGCCGGGGGAAAGCAACCTCATCCCAGATCTCTTGAGCAGGGACCCAGGTAAGTACTTCCCAAGGGAGGAGCTGGATGCATACAACACCGCCACTATGTTGCCCTCAAATGTGTTCGCTGTCATCCAGAATGCCACCAAGGAACTGAGGGAAAAGCTCCAGGCCGCCCAGCGAAGCTCAAAGTATGGGACAACACTGTTGAAGGACCTGGAGGAGGGGGTAGAGAACGAGCAACATAAGAATTTTCTGTAAAAGGAAAGGCCTCAATCTCCACAAAGGGCGCCTATGACTGCCAAACCGCGAGCTCCAGGAGGAGGCGATAAGCGCTTTCCACGACCACCCCCTTGGCAGGACACCCCGGAAATGAGAAAACCATAGAGCTCCTGGCCTGAAGTTACTCCTGGCTGGGGATGCCCAGTGCTGTAAGGGAGTACATCCAGAAATGTGTCACTTGTGCCCGTTCCAAGCACGTTAGGCAGAAGCCTTTAGGAAAACTCATGCCCCTCCAGATTGCGGAAATACCATGGTCCTCACTGAGTGTAGACTTCATAACGGGGCTTCCAAAATCTAAGGGATATGACGCTGTGATGGTGGTGGTAGACAGAATGACCAAGTACGCGGAATTCTTTCCTTGTAACTCCACCATCACAGCAAAGGGCATGGCGGATAACTTTGTTAATGAGGTGTTCGCCCACCACAGTCTACCAGATGAGATAGTATCAGAGAGAGGCCCTCAATTCATTGCCCGATTTTGGCAACACCTACTTGAAAATTTTCGGATCAAGCCATGCAGATCCTCAGCTTACCACCCACAGTCTGACGGCCAGACGGAACAAGTTAATCAAGTCCTCGAGCAGTACCTGAGATGCTACATGACTACACAACAGGAACGCTGGACGGACTGGCTAAGACTAACCCAATTCACATATAATAACTTGACCCATTTGTCAACAGGAATGTCACCATTAATGGCCAACTACGGGTTCCACCCAAAGATGATGGAAACCCACCCCAGAGGTCCAAATCCAGCGGCCAACAACTTGGCAACAGAAATGAAGGAAAACCTGAAAGCCCTGCATGCGAACTTAGTCAAAGCAATAGATATGCAGAAGAGGAAGGCTGACACTCACCAATCCAAGGCCCCAGAGCTAAAGGAAGGAGACCTAGTGATGATCAACGCGAAGAACTACTCGGTGCTGTCAAGCTGTAGGAAATTTGGACCAGTCGCTCTGGGCCCATTCAAAGTCGTCCACCAGGTAAATGAAGTGGCGTACAAGCTTGAGTTCCCCAAGGGATTATGGGCGCACCTAGTGCTGCATGTCTCACAACTTAGGAAGTTTGAAGTCCCTCTCCCAGAGAAACTGGAGCCTGTCCACTCGGGGAACCTGGGAGAGGCGGAGTATGAGGTGGAGGAGATCTTGGAGTCAAAAATCTCGCGGAGAAAGCGCTGGTACCTAGTCAAATGGGTAGGATCTCCAGTGAAGGAGTCCACCTGGCAGACGGTTGATGACTGCAGCAACTGCCCACAGAAGGTGGAAGAGTTCTGGAACTGGAGGGGGCTCTCATCTGGGGAGGGTGATGTAACGGTCAAGGCGTTGCCTGACCACCACATAGCCCTAATCTTCCCTAGGGCGATATTCAGGGCCAGGGGAGAGGGGCTCAACTGCTCCAATTATTGTAAATGGCAATCTGACGAATCAGATTCCTCAAAATTGGAAGTAATATCAAATCAAAGGGGCTGATGGGGAAGTGAAGCCTCAGAAATGGCGCTTTGGCCAACCAGATGCTGCCAAATCCAATATTGCTAAATGCGGTGATGAGGTATTGGACCCTTAGACGCGAATTTCTGACCAATCAGAGGCTGAAACTGTTGCGTCTGAAGTATTGACAAGAATGAAAATCCTTGCAAATGGCACTATGGCCAACCAGATGCCGCTGAATGAAATATTTCAAAAGAGGCAATGAACCAATATTGGGGAATATGGGCGAGGGGAATGGCCCGGGCTTTGAGAGCAATCTGAAGCCAAATAGTGAATGTGGAAAAGTTTCTGCAACCCGAGGGTACCCAGCCCAAGTTCAAGAATGGGCCTTGACGCCAAAATCGAGGGTCTAGATTCTCAAATAGGGCCCACCGCCAGGAAGATGCCCGCGGACTTCGCGGGAACAGGACCCACCCTTCCCATTAAGCTCAGTAGAAATTTGAGCAGGAGAAACTGTTTAAAGCAGTTTTTTTCTTCTATAAACTCAAATAAAACTTAATAAACTCTAAAATTAGTTTTGCGCATTTGCAAATCATTTTATTAAGAAAACCTGGAAACCCCCTCATGGACAGCAGTTCAGACTTTGACAAGGCCATCCAGTCCTTGTACGCCCTCTCAGGGGTTAGGCCCTCCTTCTGAGCGCCAGCATCGTCCTGACTGTGATCCAAACCTTTGTGGTACAGTGGTTTCCGCATAGTCAGATTCGGGATCTATCCAAAGCAGGGCTATCCTGCCTGTGGGCACTCACTTGGGCACTCTTGCCCAACTGCTTTGTAGCAGTTTTCAGAGACCCCGTCCATCACACCCTGCTCACCTCACATCGCCCCACTAGTGCTCCCCTTCGTGCCACGTCCTACCATAGGGCCTTTCCGCCATCTGGGTGTGTGGGTGGAAGCAGGCAGGTACGCATCAGCAGTAATGGAAAGTCATATTCTAGACAATGTGACGAAGCGCATCGCCTCCCTCAGAGCCCACCCTACTTCCCTTACTGGCAGGGTTGTTTTAGCCAATTCTATGCTCCTCTCCAAAGTCTGGTTTTGAGCTCACGCCATCCCCTTCTCCCCAGGCTTTTTCAAATCCTTGTATGCCCTGCTGCAAGGATGGCTTTGGTCAGGCCGCCCCCACCAGTACGGCTAGAGGTCATGTTTGGCCCTCATCATCACGGTGGCATGGGCCTGCTTGACTTCAAAGCCCATGCTGCCAAGATTCTGGGCACCTGGATTGCGGCCATCACCGCCCCTACGCTCCCCTCCCAACACTGGTCCCACGCGGCCCGCTCCAACTTCTCCCACGCCTTGGGCCTTAACAATCCATCGAACCCTCACTCCCTGATGAAATACCTGGCTTCCCACCCATTGGCCACAGGTCCTCACGGTACTAAAACCCACTACAAACGAATCCTCCTCTTCATGCGGAGCGCTGAGTGGAGATTTTGTATTAGTGGACACACAGCCCAGAGAGGCCGCCCCTCTCCTCAGTTCACACAAGAGGTACAGGGGTTACCCATTCAAGATGGTGTGATCCCCACACGGCCCCATGTCCTATCCAGGGTGGACTATCTGGACATGATGGACATCTTTCACTCCATTGAGACTCAGAACTATTTGGAAATATGCACACCATCCTCTGTTGCAGCCTCAAATCCGTTCCCATGTGTGGCGCTGCCTGAGGCGGGTGTACCATATGACTGAGTGCTCTAACGCTTTACACTCATCCTGCGTCGTGTGTGGCCAGTATGGAACGCTGTTCCACCGCATGGAAAAGTGTCCTACATCTAAAGTGATATGGCGCGAAGTTCAAAGTCTGCTTGGCCAGGATCAAACACATCCCTTCAGTCTGTCAAGAGATATGTTTGCTTTACCAATGGCCTCCCCTTCCACCCTCCCTCCGTGCTCTGGTGGTTGCAATCGCCATGTGGACTATCCACACATTGTCTTGGATGCCATCGCAGGCTCCACCCCCACCCTCCCAGAAGCTTTCCACATATTCCGGTCTCATTTGGTGGACCACTTTCAGGCGTGGATGTTTGGATACCTCCCACCGCGCCGCCAACAGCTGGTCTCCTCCTAATTCCCAGTTTGGTTCATCAAATCAGACCCTTTCCTCCACACGTGTTCAATTGTGGCTACGGCCCCTTCACACGTTCCCTCCCCCTCCCCATAGTGGCGTTCCCGCTGGCAACAAGAGATAGCATCGCTTCTCTGGGGTGCCTTCCTGTTACTAAGTTTTGTTTCTTTTGGGTCAAATTTGGAAGTGTCCTATGGTCAGCCTTACTCGCAATAAATTTAAACTTAAATTTAAATTAATTATACCGCCATACTCTGATAAGAATTGTGTTTCAATCAAGAAACCATAGTTCTTATTGTTAAGCACTATGCTGGGAGCAGTCATAACTAGGCGCCCAAAGCGTAAAGGTAATTCTGAGTATGCTCCTAGAGCCCTTGTAGCGTTTGGCTCACCTATATAATAATTCACATTGTAATTAATATCTGGAAAAAAACTTTATGCGCATAAGTCTTGAAGTAATCACATTTACTAATGCTCCAGTTTCAAAACCACAAGAACTTTCAATTTTGAATTGTTACTTCCACCTTGGTAATTCTTTTTCCAAATGGAAGGTGTACATCTAAAACCTCACTAAACTGATTCTATAAATTGTATATATACTCATTTTAGAAGGCTCACGCTTATCTCTCTTTTGTTTTAATCACTTTTTTGATCAGATTGATATTTAATAGATAGTTTTATTCCCAGCCAACTTTTTTCCCTCACCACTACAAGCAAATGTAAATAAAAATTGACGCCTGTTGCTCATGCATAAGGAAGCAGAGCGCTACTACTGGCATTCATCAACTGTTACTAATACACACCTTTGCTGTCTCATCTAGCCCCTGAACATTTATGGTTGCTATGTACTGCATCAGGAACTAGCTTTAAGTCTGGGGGAGCTCCCCCTCCACCTGAACCAGGTGCTGTTCCCTTTATCATCAAAAAAGGTCTGATAAGGCAAGCTGCCCCTCTTGTCTCCCAGGGCGACCTTACCCATGTGGTGGACAAGCAGTGGGTAAAAGCTTTTTCTTTGAGGGCCCCGTCACCTATCCCAGTATTAACTTCAGCTGAATTGTTGCTGCAAAACAAGGGAATTTGTGTCAAGCTATTGGAGAGTTGGCATCCTCATGGGGTGAAAGGTTTAAATATAATCAATGACAACAAGACTTTGGCATCAAGGACTGAGAGCCATAAACAATTAGTAAAAAAACCCACCTGGCATATATCTTAGGTGGATAAGGTCCAAGGTCAATTCTTTGGTAAAACTTGCGGATGGCATTGTGCTATTGGTAAAAGTTGCCAGCAGCTAATAACCCTTTCCAAAAAAAATTTATTCTATGAATCTCAATTGGTCAAACAGATTTAAAGTGACTGGGTGCTGGTGGGTTGGGCGTTACCAAATCCATTTCCAACCTCTTGAGACCTCCACTACGTGGGGTGGCCTTAGATGTTCCCATTGGCTGTCATCTGAGATGCCATCACGACAGTTGTCAGAAGTACAGTAAATCCGCAATTTGGGCGTCTGTGGACGGATTTACAACGATATGTCCCGCTGCAAATACGTTTGAAGGCAGTTTAAATAAGTTTTTCCCCTCACTTAAAGTTCACCGGGTTAGTTTGAATCTTGAGGGCTCCAATCCCACGCTTTCTTAAGCTATTTTCAAATTGTTAATCTATTTAAGCAGTCATAACACATGGAGAAGATTAATGGTTAATTCTCTTTTTAAATTCAATATAAATTTTCTAACGCTTGAATTTATGTAATTTAAGTTTAATTTTGTCAAACCCCTGTGACATCTGCAATGTGGCCTCATGGGCCTCATTTCAATGGGTCATCCCAGTCATGTTATTACCTTTGGTCCCCATCATAGTCACTTGGGCCTAGAATGACAAGGATTTTCTGTAATTTTCCCCAGTATCACAACTCCCTACGCCCAGGCCCATTGGCCCTGGGGCTGCAACTGCTTAATTTCTCGCTGGGTTGTTTTTTACATTTGTGGTCCGTCAGCACTCCGTTGTCACTTATCTCACAACACATTTAATCGTCATTTAACTAGAAATGCCCTCAATATTCTGGCTCACATTTTGGGTGCTTTTGCATCTCAACTAGCATGCCAGTCTAAACTTTTTCTGCTGCTCTACTGAAATAATTTGTCGTCCATTGTTTATGGCCATTTCCGTTCTCCTCATCAAGATGGGCAAAGCAGTGGTCACCATCTTCTATATGAACGTGCAGTTGGTAGCCTGCCTTCTGTTGTTTGTCTGGTCAATCTCCAATCTTATATACAGCTCCCAGATGGCTTTGAAGGAATTCCTTCATGGTTGTATTGCCCCATTATTATCTACTTTCCCCTCAGTCCGCCCTCAAAACGGGAATTTCATGATTGAATTTGCCGACTTGGCCTTGTTTTCTGATCTGACATCAAATCAGTATCTATGTTGGTTCCAGGGCCCAATGCCGCCACTACGCCTGAGTTGGAATGCTCAGCTCAAGTGCCTGCGACTTGATAGAAATCCATCCTGGGGATGAAGTGATCCAACCTCTTGTTCACGCCACTTTTTCTCCATTAAAACAACCTTCTCTTCTCCCTGACTTAATTGCAATCTCTTTTTTGTAAGAAGAATTGACCACATCCACCAATAAATAGAATTAGCTTACTTTTATATTAACAATGAAAATTAGCATCAAGGCACACCAGGTGTCCTTTGAGGCCTTGATCAACACTAAAGCAGGCAACTTAATAAGTCTGGATTTGGCCCAGCAGCTCGATCTAGACTTATACGTGGGGACAGCAGTGTTGGTCGCCTCGTCAGCCTCCCATCCATCCTAAAAAGTATGGCATTATGTTCCTTTCTCATTTCACCAGTTTAGTTTTTGTGATTGCTTCTTGGCAATGCCTAACCTTATGTTCCTGAAAATTCTGGGTGTGGGTTGGTGGCGTCAACAGCGTGTGAGTTTCTTCCTGGAATCTAACACGCTGTCATTTTCCAATGGTCAGGTGGAAGGCGATTTCTCTTTGCTGGACACCCTTAATAAAGCTCAAAGCCAATGATCTGTATCAACCCTCGTTTCTCCCATAGGTCTTCCGCTAGACTTTTCCGCAGCATCAATGAGCTACCAGAGTATTTTGACTTAAAAAGGCTAAACGCCTCCCCCCCACATATGAAACTAATTGGAATTTTCAGACAACGGTTGAGATGGAGAATATAAACTGCCCACTGTACCCCATAAAGTGGAGGAGGAGAATGCCTTTGATGTGTGGTTAAATAGCATGCTTAAGAAGGGGTGGTTGTTCAAGGAGACATCACCAATTGCATCTCTTAATGTCTTTGTCAAGATGGCAGATGGTTACATTTGTCCCTGCATGGATTACGGTCACCTCAACAATATCATGTTCCACGATCCTTACCTACTGCCTTTGGAACAGACAATTGGCCAAGCAATTGCAAAGTCGCAGGTGTTTTCAAAACTTTATCTGGTTAAATCCTTAATCAAATTTGGGTGACAGATGGTAAGGAATGTCTTACTGTTATCCAGACTAGACAAGGCATGTTCCAATTTTGAGTGATGCCTTTTGGGCTGAAGAATGCGCCTGCAACATTCCAAAGGATGATCAATAGTGTTCTGGGGGATCTCTGGTTCACTTGCGCGGTTGCATATATTGATGGCATCCTGGTACATTCTCCTCCCCTTTAAACAACATGAAAAGTATTTGGAGGCGTTAATAGCTGTCCTGAATAAGGCTGACTGTATGTCAAGCCATCAAAATACAAATCTATCAGGAGGTAGTCATTTTTTCTGGGCAATCTCATCTTGAAAAAAGGGTACGCCATTCTGCCCAGCAAAGTGGACGTCATCCGTGGGTGGCCAACTCTGACGACTCAAAAGCAATTGAGAAGCTTCTTGGGTACTACATCGATGAATCCCCCCTCAGGTTGGGACCATCTAGTACTAAAAAAAGCTTCTTGGGTACCATCATATTCCTGAAAAATTCTCTCCTGTGTTCTCACAGCTAGCCGCCCCTCTCCATCTGCTCACGGGAAATTACATTCCCTTTTTCTGGACTCCTGAGTGCCAGCAGCCAATTAATTCAATTATGGAGTTGTTTTTGTTGCCTCTCATCAATATGCACATGGATCCCACCAAATCCTATATTTTTGCATGTGACGTGTCTTCTGCTGAAGTAGGGGCTATCTTACTCCAAGAGCACAATGGATTAAAACACCTGGTCGCTTAAATCCTGCAAGTTTTCTTCCACCAAGCAATCCTGGGCCATCTATGATAAGAGTTGGCAGCTGTGACTTGGGCCTTGACCCACTGTTGTTATCCCTTGAAGGGCTCTCAGAACGTGTTACCTGTGCGTATGGACCACCAAGCTCTCCTTTATTTCAGCAAGCCACAGAATTTGGCGCACCAGCAGGCCCAAACCTACTAGGATTTGTGCAGCTTTAACTTCAATTATGAGTTTGTGAAGGGAGCACTGGATGTCATTCCCATTTTTCTAAGTCACAATCCCACACTTTGACCAGCTGATTCAGATGAAATGGATCTCATCACGGTCGTTCCCCCCGCTCAAATCTTGACCATTGTTCCTCCTACGGTTTTGGAAGCGGCTTTAGCTCCAGCGCACCTTTTATTTGAGGGAATTGGCATTTCAGACAGCATTTGCAGAAGGGGTGGAACTTTTAGAGCAGTTGTCCCTCACTTCTTACAAGAAATCCCTATATTCTCTGACTGAGGGCCACATCCAGTTTAGGTCGCAGGTGGGGGTCCTTCCCTCCTCTGAGCCAAATCCATTTAAGCTCATCACGACCCCCCTGCAGTTGGCCACCCAGAAAATAAGATATGCATCAATTTAGTAAAGCGTACCTTTAACAGCCAGGTTTGTCAAAAGAAGTTTTGCCATGGTTTACCAATTGTGTGACTTGCGCATGGGCCAAATCAGACCAGTATTGTAGGAATGGTCTTCTTCACCCATTGCAGCAGGCATAGAGGCCATGGACATTGATGTCCATTGACTTGATTGTTGAGTTACCCAGCTCCAAGGAGTTCACAGTGGTTATGGTGATTGTAAACTTCTTCATCAAATTATCCATGTTTATCCCCTTGCTCCTCAGCTTTTACTTCAAAGAAACTGTCCGCCTATTCATGCGCCATGTGTTTTCAGTGTTTAGATACCTGCAGGAAATTGTAGGTGACTGCAGGACCCTAATTTATGGTGCGGTTTTGGAACAAGCCCTTAACGATCTTGAAGATCACACCCTGTCGCTTCACTCCATACCATCCACAGTTGGATGGTCAAATTGAATGAGTCTTTAGATCTTGGAGCAGTACCTGAGGTGGTACGCTGTAGCCGCTCAGGATACCTGGGCGTACGCCCTCCCTCTCGCCTAGTTTGCATATAACAATGGTACACATGCATCCACATGCTTCTCCTCATATGAAGTGATCTTGGGATATAACCCATCGTTTTTGGTCATCCCATGCCTTCACCCAGAGGTACCAGATGCAGCCAATCACGTTCAGCACAATTGTTCCACACAGTCCTTGGTTTGGGAACACTTGGCCTAGGCCATAAGTGATTATAAATATTTTAAAATTGGAAGCGGCTCCCAGAGCACAAAAATAAAGGTAGGGTCACACATCATGCTTAGCACATGCCACTTTAGCATGCAGGTGCCCTTGCGCAAGTTTTCAAGTAAATACTCAGGTCTCCTTTTAGTAGAAAAAGACTTGGTAAATGCACCTTCCTTTTGAAATTGCCACCTCACTGAAAGCAACATCTGGTCTTCCATGTCTCTCAGCTGTCCCTGTTCAAGGGGAGATCCTATCAGACACAGAGCCCATTGTGACTGAAGTTGTGGAGAAAGCTGAAATTGAGGGCATCCTGGACTCCCAACGATCTCACCGTTCAGTTCAATATTTAGTTGCGTGGAAAGGCTATCTGGTCTACAAAAGCTGGGTTGGCACCTGGGACTGTGCTGACTGCTTGGAGCTTGTCAAGGCTTTCCACGCTACCCACCTAAATGCTCTCTGACCTCCTTAAAAATTGCTATGCTGATGGCAATCAAGTTTCCCAAGGCCCACAAAAATTTGGCTCTCACGCAGTTCCAGGTGGTGGCGCCACTCCTTTGTGAAAGGGAAGGATTATAAAATCTGGTGGAGCGCCCCCTCTTCTTGGATTTAGTGGCGTTCCCTTTCTTATCAAAAAGGTCTGATGAGGCAAGATGCCCCTCTTGTCTCCATAGGCGACCTTGCCAATTTGGTGGACAAGAGGTTGGTAAAGCTTACCCTTTGAGTGCTCCTACACCCATCCCAGTATCAACTTCAGCTGAATTGGTACTGCAAATCAAGGTAATTTATGTCAAGCTATCATAGAGTCAGCATCCCCATGGGGTGAAAAGTTTGAATAAAGTCAAAGGCAACGAGCTGTTGGCTCAAGGCCTGAGAGCCTCAGACCATTGTAAACAAGTCCCAACGGGCGTGTATCTTCAGCGGAAAAAACGTTTAATGTCAAATCTTTGGTAAAACTTGCCAATGGCATTGGGCATTGGTAAAAGTTGCTGTCAGCTATGAATCCCCCCTGAAAGTATCAAATTCTTACTGATTAATCTCGCTTGGTCAAACATATGTCAAAGTGACTGGTGCTGGTGGGTTGGACGTTACCAAATCCATTCCCAACCTCTTGAGACCTCCACTTCGTGGTGTGGCATTGGGAGGTTCACATTGCCTGTCAGCTGAGATACCCTCACGCCAATTGTCAGAACCACAGTAAATCCGAAATTTGTGCATCTGTGGACGGACTGACAATGACATGACCTGCTGCCAATACGTTTGAAGGCAGCTCAAATAAGTTTCGTTTCCTACTCACTTGAAGTCGCTGTGTTAGGTTAAATCTTGAGGGCTCCAATCCCACGCTTTCTTAAGATATTTTTAAATTGAAATTAAAAAGCATTCATAACATTTGGAGAAGATTAATGGTCAGTTCTCTTTTTTGAATTCCATATAAATCTTCTAATGCTTGAATTTATGTAATTTAAGTTTAATTTTTTGTCAAATTCCTGTGACATCTGCAATGAAGCCTCTTGGGTCTCATATCAACTGGGTTGTCCCAGTCATGATATTAATTTTGTTCCTAACCGTAGTCACTTGGGCCTATCAAGTCAAATATTTAATGGAATTTTCCCCAATCTCACAACTCCCTACGCCCAGGCCCATTGGCACTGGGATGCAACTGCTTGGTATCATACCAGTTGTTTTTTGCATTTGTGGCCTGTCAGCACTCTGTTGTCACTTATCTCAAAGCACATCTAAACGTCGTTAAGAAGCAGTTCCCCTAGTAATTCTGGCTCATCTTTTGGGTGCTTTTGCATCCTGACTGTCAGGCCAGTCTAAACTTTATCTTTTACTCTCCTGAAATTAGCACACCACCTCACACTGCTCCAAGGCGGTGCTCAAAAGCCCCCTGGTTCTCCTTTAGAATAACCTGCATTTTGGCCTTTAGGTCAAGTATGAGACCTATTCACCTACGCAAACGCAGCCATCATTGAGATGGTCATGGTTATGTATAAGACCGCCATTTATATAGATTTTTACTACTTCAAGGGGTACTTCAACCTTAGCTTCTCTCTTGTAAAGTTCACGCTATGGTAGCAGCCCATCTGCTCTAAACTATATAAATACACCCATCTCCACCATCTGAGCTGACTATCTAGATGAGGCCACGCTGGTGATTAAATTACCAGCTTTTTCTCCCACCTTTCCCCCAAACGCCTCTGGCATGAACTTACAGAGGGCTCATCTGCCTGTGGCACTGACACCATGCTGTAGTTCATGGTGCCCAATGGCATCAATCGTCTCACCAGACCTCACATATTTGCATATAATCTGCCCCAGTCATAGTGACACCCACCTCATGATAACACCTGCATTGTGATTAAATCTGCCCCTGATCATCCCTTCTGGTTTGCATTAAAAACATCCGCACCATCTTCTCATTGTGTTTTGAACTTAACCATATAAAGTTCAAGTTCCCATTAGTTTACGCTGAAGCTGTTTTCTCTGCTCCTCCCTCTGGCGTCAGCTCCATTACTTCCTTTCCAAATTTCTAATTGGGGAGTGAATCTCCATCCCCCACCCTTGACTGCCACGGGCGCTGTTTCCACAGCTCCACTTAACTTGATCTTGAACTCCAGATCCATTCCTGATAATATTGCTGCTCAAGTGCCACAAAAATTGCTATGGTATACTTTATGCGGCCAATCAACTCTTGCTACACAAACAGCTCCTGCTGCTGGCCCAGCTTTGGCTTAATTGAATCTTTTTCAGGATCCTAAACTGAATCTATGACGAAGAATGGCCCTACAGGTTAAGCCTGATTTTGTTCTAGATGATTTCTTCACATGCCCAACCAATTAGCCTGTCAGACATTTACCTTTGCAGCTCAAAAATAAGATTGTTTTAGGTTGAGTTCCACTAAAAAAAAGGGAAATGTCGGCCATTTGTGATTCCCTGATACTATTACAAGCAATTCTAATGAGAATGTAGATGAGAACGGCCAAAAGTCCCTGGCTGATTCTCAGTGGAACCCTGTAAACCGGGGTAACACCAGTTTGAAACCTGCACGGGCACTTTTTGTAAAAACAATCAGTTGGATTTTGCCAATCACATGACAGACTTAAGGGAAACCAGTGGAGGGTACTCCCTCAACCAGCACCAAGTCTTTCACCACACCTGTGCGGGGGTCACCCCTTTTATAGGCGTGGCAGCAGGCCCCCCAAGGTGAGATTATTTTCTCAAATGGTGATTGGTTGGGGTACATCAAGAACTTTACGCATGGGTATATTTTTCCCAAAAACCCCAACATCCGCTTTACCAAAATTAGTTAACTCTCCCCACGATCTGATAGGAGAATTTCACATATTGCCTAATTTGGAATGCATTGCAGCTATTCTGAAGCTATCCCCAAATTTCTTTCAACCTTCAAAATCAGTATAAATATTAATCAACAAAATTTGGAAAGGATCATTTTTTATTTACCCCCCGCTCTCCTAATAAAAACAATAAAACCTAGTTTTTTAGTGAATTTTCATTTAATTTTATTAAAAAATTATTTTGTGGGATCCAGCGGCATAAGCACCAGCGAGCACCTTCAAGCTGGATTCCTACATAGCCCTCTATACACTGGTTCCATCCTTAGAATGACGTTCCAATTTTTATTAAAAATTTGCACAAAAAGGCTGTCAAAGCAGATGTTGCCCCCGCCAACTCCATCCTACATAAAGCGTCTTCATGGTGATGGATCCACTCTGCGAGGTATCCTCTGCCTTAATTTTTCCTGATGATTTCTGAGAAGTTTCAGGTTTGAAATTGAAGAGCTCGCCTTTGCTGTGAACTTCACATGCATTAATGCAGCAATATCTTCATGTTTTGCTCCTAATTATCCTCAAATCCGCCAACAAATTAAGTTTTTTACATGCATGCTTGAACTTATCTCTTTTGATGAACATCAACTGGCTTAATATGTCAAGGAGATGCACTTTGCTGTACTCATTCATGAAGAAAACCCGCACCTTTATCACATTTTGCCCCATACTGCTGACGCTCCAACCCCCATTATGTCCACCTTTGTCCGTCACCTGAAGCAACTTCTGGACAAATATTACCCCAACCCTCTTCCCCTTCTAATATGAATCCTTAGATTAACACAAATTATGCTATGAACTATTTATTTTTATATGATAATCCCTTTATTAGGCACAAAGTAAATAAAGATGCGTGGAGGACTCCTCACTTGGGTTGGGCACTACTAGTACTAGAAAGAGAGAAAACGCTTTTTCTCCATATTAGAGTCTTTTGAAAGTTATATTTTGATTTAAAATTCTTTCCACAAGGAGATTCCCATCATCTTTAGATCCTAAAAGTAGACTTTTTCCTGTGACAACTCTGGGTGACACAACTAAAAGTGTATTTAGAGCTGTCTGGAGCACCTATCATATAATACTCCCTGACATGAATATAATTCATTCTCTGTTCTATCTTCAGATACCCAACTTTTCTTTCTGATTACTATCACTTTTAGTAATACAATTCGATTCAAACAAGACAATTTGATAATCAATACCAGGTAAGATGAGTATGAGTAATAAAGAAAAGAGTTAGGCGAATGTGGCAAAGGGCAGCGGACCCAGACCTGCACCGCCCAAAGGTACCAAGCGCACAGGTACAAATGAAAATATCAGTAAAAACAAAAAACCTGAGGTGGCGCCCCCCACGGATTTTGTGAATTTTTTGGTAAAATACTGCAGTTACATGGAAGTTTCCCACTCACAACCATTGTCATCAGTGGAACACGGAATATTTGTATTCTGGGTGTAGAAACACTGACAATGTGGGAAAAGTTCAGCGAAGCCCAACTTAAATTTTACCCACACGCAGTGTACTTAACAACCCATACTATACGCAAAGGTTGGGTAGACCTTGGGTTCAAAACTGCGGAAGAAGCAAATGAGCAGCAAAGGTCAGAGTGGTACTTAACCTTCCTGATGGACAGCAATTGGTCACAACCAAATGCACCCGTTGGACTGAATCCTAAAACATATTTAATAATTTTCAACTAATTTCCAACCACACTGGCGCGCACAGTAGTCAAAAGACATCTCTGAGAAGGCTTGGAAGCCTATGGAGAAATTAAACAATTTGAAATGCAACATTTCCAGCTGATGCTGACCCTTAGCACTGAGAAGGCAATCACAATTATTTCCCTCGAACCAGGAGATAGTGGAGGATATCACAAAAATCCCCCACATTGAATTTCTCACCATTGATGGGAAAAAATCCCAACTGTTCCGTGCAACAGTGGAAAGCGCACCCCCCCCATTTGCAACCACTGCCAGGCCTTTGGGCACAAGATTCATGCTTGCCCCATAAAAGAAGGGCTGAGAGAAATGGAACTCTGTGAGGAGATAATGGGGGAAGATGACTTAGAGTATTTTAAAATCATAGATACAACACAAGCCTTCAAATGGGGAGAACACGGGCAATAGTAAATAATTGACCCAATCTCCCTGAAAGAACGAAAGATGGCAAAACAAGCACACAAGCTGGCCGCAGCCAAGGCAAAGGCCATAGCGAAATCATCCATATCACTAGAACAGATCCAGGAAGACATGGATGAATTCAAATCAATGAACAAATCAAATCCTGTGGAAAACCAAACACCCAATCTGAGCAGATTGAATTCAGCAGAACCCAATTTGGAGATAAATGCAGCAAAACTGGGGTTCAGCGCATCCACCCAAATTGCAGAACATAATTCAATCAGGAAGTAAAATTAACAATGGGATGCGCAAGAAAATAATGCGGCCAATAAGAGCACACAAGTGCACTGCAATGATAAATTTAAACCAAGAAAAGCCAAGAGAGGAGCGAAAACAGTGGCAACAAAAGGAACAGAATACACCCCAACTCCTACTCATGGTTATGCTCTCTGCAGCAGAGGTGCATTGGAGAGTAATGTGAGCGAGGGAGTAGGGCGGGGGCCCTGCTAGCCGCTCCTGAGGCGCATTGGGCGTCACAGTAGAGATAGGGACGCTGAACATAGTGGGACTCAAGGCCTTAACGTCCTGGGCCAAGAGTGTTGAGTCTCCTACAAAACCCACCTGTGGATATACTGGTGGTTTAGGAAACCCAGTGTCCACAGGGAGAGGAGGAGGCATGGGAAACCATTCTCCTCCCAACAATATTGTTTTGGTCGCAAAACTATAGGGTGATAGTACACGCAAACCAGAACTTTAGATTTGTCAACAAAAATTTGTTCCTGGATGGCCGCGTACTCGCCATAACCTTCTCATGGCACACTGAAGTGCATACAATGGCCAGTGTGTATGCACCAAACTGTGCACCTGACCAAAGAGAATTTGTAACAGCTCTAACACAACTAAATCTACCAGAAAGCACTTTCATCATGGGAGACATGAACTTATGGATTAACACAGATACTGACCGATGGCCATACTCAATGGAGGTACTACAAGGGCAAGTGGAACTCCATGTACTAAAGGCCACCCTGAGACTATATGATCCGCTACCAAAAAGGCTACCCCTGCTACAAAAAATGACACGCCCACATGTACACAACCGTGCATTTATCTCTATGTCACAGATAGACCTGATACTCGCATCAATAATTTTCTGTAACCAAATTCAAAAATTTAAAACTACAAAAATCAAATTTTCCAACCATCAGCTAGTTTCAGTGTCCTACAAACTGGCGGAACCAAGTACACAAGACCCAGATGGTGCAGAATACGCCCAGAAAGATTAGCTAACTCAGAATTTCAATCCTGGTTGGAGGAAATATCCTCAACCCAGAAATTCTCAAACACCTTTCTGCTTGGACCCACTAACTACCTGGGAAAATTTCAAAAAATCAACAACCTAACAAATCAAACATCTAATGTCTAGAAGACACAGGACAGCTTCAGCCATTATCAAGAACACCTTGGCAGAAATCAACCACCTAGAAAACAATGTCCCATGCACAGGGTACATCCCTGGATGGGGTCGCAGATGGGCGGAGGTTTCTGATAAGCTAAACACCCTGATCCGCCAACACCAACACCAATTTGGAGTTCAATACTGTCAGACATTCTCCTTCTCAACTTCAGAAAAAGAATGTTGGAGTCCGCGCTTTGAATAATATTGTAGTTATTGATGATATGAGTACTAACGGCAAAAAGACCTTGGCGGAATCTTGGTTAAATCCTAACTATCAGGAAAATATGGTTTATAACCAAAATTGGCTAAATAAGGTAAGAACCAATAATAGGATTGCTCCGACTTCTCACCTGAATTTGAGGTGTTCATTACCACATGGGTCTGATCACCTCTGAGGTGAGAAGATATTACTTGACTATGATAGGGTGCAAATTAACCAATCATTACCACATGAGTCTGACCACCACGAGGTGAGAAGATTTTACTTGCTGGTGATTGGATACAATTCATCAAATCATTACCACATGGGTCAGTTTTGCCTCAAAAATTTTATCTTCAATCTGATAGGCCAAAAATCTATATTCCCTAATTTGGATGACTCAGCCTTATATACTTTAGCCTCAAAAACCCACGGTCTCAAAATTTGAACTAGTTTAAATAGGAAATACTAATATCGAGGAAAGGACCTTTTTTAGTTTTGCCCTGCTTAAACAATAAAAAACATAAAAAACTTTAAAATCGAGTAGAAACCTGGTTTTCTTAAGAGTTTATTATTTATTTTAAATTATCCATTGTGGGATCCAGTGGCATATAGCACCAGCAAGCATAACCTTTGCTGGATTCTGACAATTTGGTGCTCACTACAGGGGGCGCCTGTACACTAAACCGTGGTTGTTAACATGGAGACTGTAAACGTGAGCAACTCTTCTGGATCTTCTTTAACTGAATCACGATTAGTTGCTCTTGAGAAGCAACTAGCCAGCTCTTTCTCCAGTCTCAAAAAGATAGAGCAACAGCCATTAAAATTACCTATAAAGGACAGATACACCCCAGGTGAAGGGAGTATTGCTTCATTTTTGTACGTTTATGAAGCTGCAATAGATGGCGCCACTAATAAGCATAAATTCAGTATACTCTTCCTTGTTTAAGCCGCAAAGCCCAAGAGTTGATCGTTTCTCACCTGGATCCTCAGCACACCTGGCCAGATGTTAAGAAGGCCCTCTTGGCTGAATTCAGATTCAAGCAGAGCTTATACAGGGAAAAACAGGCTTTCATGCGCCTTACCATGTATGAGGGTGAAACCCTCTTTAGTTTTGCTGAGCGGTTCTATCTCACTGCTCAAAGGCTGGCTACGTCTAACCTGCTTACCCTGGATGACGCTATCGCCGCCATATTAACAGGGTTAGCTTCACAACCCTCTCTCGCCAGGCATATCATATCAGTGAAATGCCACTTTACAACTTTCCGTGATATAAAAGAGGCTTTGTTAGACGTCACCCATATTCCTTTAGGTGAGCTGCGGCCTATTGAACCGTTGGAATTGAGGCCACCTATGCCTATTCTCCCTGAAAAACCTGCTTCTTTGGTGCGACTTAAAACGTACATTCCTCATTCATGCAAAGCGGAGATCCCTACTGTGGTTTCCCCTTCAGCTCATTCAATAGGTGCGTGCCCTAAGGGTTTATCCTCCAGAACTACTGGGGTTGTAAAAATGCCGGTTAAAGCAAAGCTAATTACCCCACCTCTCGCGGCTGTCTCCCCCACTTTAATTGCAACCTTGCCCATGGTTGAGAATACCCCTGAGGCCGACTCTGAGGGGGGTTACAATGATGTTGGGTACTACTTATTGGGAGCTCCCGCAGAAGTGGAGGTCCCTGATCGCCTAAACGCCGAAGGAGTAGATGAAACTACCATACCAAAGGATACTTACCTCCACCAAGTTATAGGTTGTATGGAAACTATTGACACAGCCAGCGACGCTGATCAGCTTCTATCAAGCTTAATTTGCCCTTTACAGCGAGGGCATACCATGCAGTCTATTCTGGAGACTCACCCTGAGACCGCCCACAAATTAACCTCCACTTTTCATCTCAAGGAGGTCTTAGTGCTGTCGGCCAACTTTGGAAGCACACTTACCAAGGTTGAAGTAGTTGTTCACAAAGTCCGGGTGATGGCTATCCTGTATACAGGTTCCCCAGTGAATGTAATCTCATCTTTGCTGATGAAAAATATTAAACTGATGCCTGACCTGGATTATGCCAAGGATTTTGGAACTGCGGGCCCAAACAATACCCGCGCCCTTGGCGCTTACTACTCTCTTCCCATTCGCGTTGGGAAGCTTATCCTATCAGCCCCCGCTGTGGCCTTAGATAATAACTCCTATAATATGCTCATAGGTACTCAGTTTATGATTGAGTATGAAGGCATCATTAACATGAAGCAAGGGTTCCTATCTTTAATGAACTACGAAGTTCCGTTAGTCTTATCCAACAAAGAACTCCTCAAGAATGACTACACCTGCCTGGTTGAATACCCCTTATCCTCTTTGCCTTTACATTATGCCACCTCTGGGCGCAACACTAAAAATTTCCTGATTCAGTGGAGGCTAGCGATGGTATTATATTTTATGCGGCAGATGAGGTGGTGATTAAGCCAGGTGAACAACGAGTGGTTGACATGAAAATCACGCTCCAAATCCCACGCCACTGTTTGTTACACCTCATAAGTGTTGAGGGCCTTAGTCCTTTGGAGCCTCGTGTATTACCTGGGCTACTAGACCCCGCCTATCAGAGACCTATTACACTCCTGTTGGGAAATCTCACCGCTAAGGACATGATCATACGGAAACACCAAGAGGTTGGCTGAGGATTTTTAATCCCTGTGGAGGATGTTGAACAGGTCCATTCCATCAGCTTAATGGCAGATTTGGGCCTGCCAACGGACAACCTGGTGTGTAAATTACCAAACGTCCATATCTTGAATGAGTTAATCCCAACTGAGCTAGAGAAAGTTCATAATCTCCTTAATGACTATAGCGACATATTCTCCAAGTCAGCTCACGACTATGTCCATATGAAGGACTGGTGCCACTCCATTGATGTGAGTGATGCCCATCGCATTTGGTCAAAACCATATCGCAAGTTAAAGGTGGAGGAACAGCATATGAGGACAGAACTCACACAGTTACTGGATGCAGGGTTACTTGTTCCCTCTCAAAGCCCTTGGTCTTCCCCACTGTTGTTAATTAAGAAGAAAGATGGAGGTCGCCGGGTAGTCATGGACTACCACAAGCTAAATAACCTCACAAAGAAGGATAGCTATCCTATCCCTCACATCAATGATGCCCTGGCCCAACTATCCAGCTCGAACTTTTTCTCTGCCATGTACTTAGCCGGTGGTTATTGGCAAATGGACCTTTCTTCACAGGACCAGGAGAAATGCGCTTTGATATGCAGTGAAGGTCTTTTCCAACCCACGCGATTGCCCCAAGGGTTGTGCAACGCACCTGCCTCTTTCCAGCATGCGATGGATCACATCTTGCAAGACTTAAAGCTAACCTGCATTATTGTTTATCTTGACGATACTACTGTGTTCTCAAAAACCCTCAACGACCACCTGGATCACTTGAAGGAGGTGTTTGGAAGGCTATGAAAGTCAAATATCAAGTTGAAACCTCTTAAAGTGCACCTTCTTTCGGCGAAAATTGGATTTCCTTGGCCACACCATTTTGCAAAAAGGAATCCAACCACTACAGAACAAGGTCGAAGCCATTGCAAATATGCCTCCCCCTAAGAATTTGCGGGATATACAGGTGTTTCTAGGGATGATGGGGTATTACCATCAGTTCATCCCTAAGTTCTCTCAACTCAGTGAGCCCCTTGTTCGCTTACTGAAGAAGAATATCCCCTTCCAATGGGGCGCTGAACAAAAAGCCGCTTTTGAGACCCTTAAGCAGCTACTACAACGACGCCCTATCCTATGGTACCCCAATTACAAAAAACTCTTTATCCTGTTCACGGATGCCTCAGACTACGCCGTTGAGGCCATCTTAGGCCAATTAGATGAAAATGGTATTAATAATTTGGTATCATATTTCAGTAAGATGCTTTCAAAGCCCAAACGTAACTACAGTGTAACTGAAAAGGAGTGCCTGGCTGTTCTGTTGGCTGTAAAGAACTACCGCCCTTTCCTCTATGGAACCACCTTTACTGTAGTTACTGACCACGCTTCATTGAAGTGGCTACAAAATATGAAGGACCCTACTGGGCGGTTAGCTCGCTGGGTTCTGAAGCTCCAGCCTTATGATTTGAAAATTGAACATCGTGCCAGAACTCGTCATATGAATGTGGATTGGTTGTCTCGTCTGCCAATCCTCCACTTGATAATAGCGAGGCTGAAAGGTTTCATGATCTATTAATGATTCCTAATGAATGGGAGGATGAAGATGATCCGGTTCAGAAGATGTTAGCCCACCACTCGCGCAACACCAAAGTGGAAAACGGGAAATTGTATAAGCAGGTGGGGGCGAAGTGGTTGCCTTACCTCCAGCCCTCAGAACGTGTACCTGCCATCCTCGAAGCTCACTCCATTCTAGGCCATGGAGGGGCTAAGAAAACTTATGAGTGGCTTAAGGATCGATACTATTGGGATGGAATGATGGAAGCTATAGTTGATGTCTTGGAAGCCTGTCTTACGTGCAAGAAACAATCCAGTTTCAAGACTAGATACCAGTATCAACCAACTACCCCACAACAACCTTCTCACACCATTAGTTTGGATGTCGTAGGTCCCCTTCCACAGTCTACCAGTGGCAACTGGTTTATCCTAGTAGCCATCGACTACTTCACTAAGTGGGTTGAAGCTCGTGGCGCTGCCTGCCCAAACAGCCTAGGCAACTGCCACTTTTATACATCAACACATTTTTGCTCAGCATGGCTGCCCCAAGTACTACTATGTGATAATGGCAAGAATTTTACCTCCAGAGTAGTCAAATTCCTGGCTACCTCCATGGGAGCCCAACAACTCTTTTCAGCTCCGTACAATCCATCTACCAATAGGGCAGTGGAAAGAGCCAATGGAACCTTAGTTTCCATCCTCCACAAAATGGCCTCTTCCGATCCACTTCACTGGGATCAATTCTTACCCAGTGCCCTTATGGCCTACCAGATTAGTTATCATCAGATTCTGAAAATGTCCCCTTTTCAAGTTTTGTATGGCAGGGAACCAAGCATACCTGCTCTTCTGGCTAAGGATGTTTTCTATAGAGGAGAGGAGCCTGAGAAAACCATGCGAAGGCTAGCTAACCAATTTATACAACTACAAGCTGAAGCTATGACCAACTTAGCAAAAACAGTGACTAAAGAAGGGCAGGCTGCCAATGAGCTCCGCAACCCTCTTCCTACATTTCAAGTGGCTGATAAGGTGTTATACTACCATATTTGCATCACCCCAAGAAGCGGTAAACTTGGTTCAATTTGGGAGGGACCTTTCTCCATCAGTTACAAAAGAGGCGATGAATACTCCATCAAATCATTAGCCATGGGAGTTACCATAAACCAGGTACATGGCCATCTCTTACGCTCCTACACTCCTCCCAACATTCTTGAGGGGGGCAATGTCAGACATTCTCCTTCTCAACTTCAGAAAAGAATATTGGAGTCCACGCTTTGAATAATATTATAGTTATCGATGATATGAGTATTAATGGCGAAAAGACCTTGGTGGAATCTCGGTGGAGTCCTAACTATTGGGAAAATATGGTTTTTAACCAAAATCAGCTAAATAAGGTAAGAACCAATAATAGGATTGCTCCGACTTCTCAGCCAAATTTGAGGGGTTTGTTACCACATGGGTCTGATCACCTCAAAGGTGAGAAGATATTACTCAACTATGATAGGGTGCAAATTAACCAATCATTACCACATGAGTCTGACCACCACCGAGGTGAGAAGATTTTACTCACTGGTGATTGGATACAATTCATCAAATCATTACCACATGGGTCAGTTT
Source organism: Massospora cicadina (assembly GCA_022478985.1). Classification (NCBI taxonomy): domain Eukaryota; kingdom Fungi; phylum Entomophthoromycota; class Entomophthoromycetes; order Entomophthorales; family Entomophthoraceae; genus Massospora; species Massospora cicadina. The sequence continues at coordinate 87,745 of JAKSZP010018708.1, forward strand.
TGCCTCAAAAATTTTATCTTCAATCTGATAGGCCAAAAATCTATATTCCCTAATTTGGATTACTCAGCTTTATATACTTTAGCCTCAAAAACCCATGGTCTCAAAATTTGAACTAGTTTAAATAGTAAATACTAGTATCGAGGAAAGGACCTTTTTTAGTTTTGCCCCGCTTAAACAATAAAAAACATAAAAAACTTTAAACTTGATTAGAAACCTGGTTTTCTTAAGAGTTTATTATTTATTTTAAATTATCCATTGTGGGATCCAGCGGCACATAGCACCAGCGAGCATAACCTTTGCTGGATTCTGAAAAATACAGAGCAATAAACATTAAAGATGGAGAAACTTGCTCAAGTTATTTTTCTGCTGATTCCATGTCCAGAAAAATATGATAGCTTGCACACAGGTCTGATGAACAGACAGTTCTATTGCAGAAACACTTGAAGAAGTCGCGACCAAAGTGCATAGGTTTTATACAAACTTGTATAAATTTGAACTGGTTGAACCAGAAAAAAATGAAAAATCCCTTGCAAGCGCACATATTGACACCGCAGCCCAAAATAATAATATAATCAACCTAATATCATTCAAGGAACTATGGGAAGTAGTATGCAGTGTATTAAGAGGGAAATGCCCAGGACCTGATGGGATTCCCTATGAATTTTACATAAAATATTATATTAACATATCTAAAATTATTTTAGCTTCCATAAACAAATGTATAATGAAAACATGCCTCTTACCTGGAGGCAAAGAAGCCTACACTGACATAATTATTAAAAAAGGAGACAGACTAAACCTTTCCAACTGGCGCCCACTCTCCCTAATTAACACAGGTACTAAACTATTAACAAAAATCATGGCCAAACGACTAGGAGAAATTGCAACTGACGCGATAACCCATCACAATATGGATTCGTTCCAAGAAGATCCATATGGGACAACATCCACACAGTTGCAACTGTCTGCCAGTCCAAAACCTCTGGAGCTCTTGTTTTCTTGGACCAACAGAAGGCATATGACAGGGTGAACTGGACCTATCTTAGGGCCTGCCTTCAAAAATCCAAGCAATCAAATAGATTTATAAACTGGGTAATGTTGTTTACAGAGTCTGCAACCATGGCTGTGCGGGGAGCAGGCTTTTTAACTAACCCAGTCATCCCACAGAGAGGACTAAAACAAGGAGAACCCTTAAGCCCTCTACTTTACAATTTTAGCTTGGATCTTCCAATCCGGAATACAAATACACTTCTCAAGGGAATCAATGTTAAGGGCCAACCACCAGTCAAAATGATGGCCTTCGCTGATGATTGTGTGGTGGTAATATCCAACAATCAGAACGCCTGCAGAATAGAGAAGATAATACAAGATTACTCAGCCATAAGCAATGCATCACTTAACACTGAGAAAACGGAAAATCATACTACTGGGAAAATATCAGACCCATTGGACGCCATCTACTCAGGGCCAGCAAACTAATAAAACATCAAGACTCCTCACCAGACATAGGAGGCAAAAATCAGCAATGACCCCACTGAAACTTCCCTTCACCACCAAGCCAACAGCTGGACCTGTCCGTCACTTGGGAGAATGATTGGAAGCAGGAGGTTACGCTAACTCCATGATGAAAAATCAGCTCCTAGACAAAATAATAAAACGCATTGCCTCCTTACATGTACATTAAACAGGTTTAACAGGAAGGGTCACAGTAGCCAACTCTATGATTCTATCAATCATATGGTTTACGGCCCATGAAATTGCCTTCTCACCGTCCTTCTTCAATACAATTCACGCCCTATTACAAGGATGGCTCTGGCCCAACCACAACCCCCCTGTACGCATCAAAACCATATTTGGCTCTAGAAGGAATGGAGGTATGGGGCTTACTAATTATGTAGAGCAAGCGACCCATATACTAGGATCCTGGATAGCTCAGGTGACTAGCCCAGATCTTTCAGATACACATTGGGCCAGAACAGCAAGATATAGCTTTGCACGAGCACTCCAATTAAAAAAACCAGATCACCCAAACACATTAATCAAGTATCTGGCATCCCATCTTACAGAGGCAGGACCACACGGCACTCCTGCAAATTTCAAACAAATACTCCTAGCCATGAGAAGAGCGATATGGCGGATCCACATAAGTGGCCAAACCAGTCACTGAGGACGCTCAAGGCTAACTCACAGTCAGGAAATTAATGACCAAATAGTCACAGACAATATAATATGCAGAAATCCGAGTACCATAGCTAGGATAGCTTACCTGCACCATATGGATATACCATACAACCTGGAGACTCAAAGAAGAGTATGGAGATACACACATCACCCTCTACTCCAACCAAGGATAAGAGCACATGTATGGAGGTTCATGAGGAGTGTATACCGCACAGCAGAACTGGAAAATTCCACCCACTCCTCATGTACAATATGTGGTCAGTATGGAAGCCTAGCCCACCGTTTATAACAATTCCCAACATCAGTGGCTGTATGGAAAGAGGCCATGCGCCTATTCTGCCAAGAAAGTGGACAACCATTCAGCCTAGCAAGGAACATGTTCCTTATAAACATGAACTCTCCTATCCACCCATCCCTCAGGGCGTTAATAGTAGCAATAGCACTATGGATGATCCATATGATAGTACTGGAATTGTTTACAGGAGCAGCGCCTACAATCCAAGAAGCCATCAATCGTTTCCACTGCCATATATTGGAACATTTCCAAGAATGGCTGTTTGGACACATGACCCCCATAACAGAAGGACAATCAACACATGGTTCCCCATATGGTTCTTAAAGGTTAATACATTCCTTCACACATGCTGCATCCAAGAATAAGCCGGCATAACCCCCTTCCCTACCGTCCTAAACTTGGTGATCCTGGAGACAACAAGAGGGGCCTTGAACCCTCTGGGGTGTCCTTTAATTTTCAAATTTCATTAGCGTATCCCCCACTATATTGGAAGTGCTTGTCCCCTGGTCGACCTTCCTCAAATAAATGATTAAAGAATAAATGATCTATCTTCAGATACCCAATTTACAGTTTCACGAATTTTTTCTTCAGGAGGACTCACTTTAGATTCCTCTTTTTTTGTGGAAATTAACTTGCAAATTTGACCAATATTATAACAGGCATAGCGCCTTAATATTAAGTTTGAAAGACTTCTTATTTTCTTTCATTCATAGTACCATGTTTCTAATTGTTTAATTCCTCAAGTCCTTATGCTATAAAGACAGTTTTGGCAGGTTTTCGAGGCATCTGGCAAAGAATTCTTGTTTTCTTCTTATAAGAATCTTTCACATCCACCAGTGCTTCTTTCAAGACTTTCAGGGTTGTAGCTGACTTTACGCCTAAAGTAATATGCATCAGCAATCGTGGCTGTGCCTCTAATGAACTCAACAACACATTTTTTGTGTAATCAGGTCCAATGCTTCAGTGGTCAATAATTTCTATGCTTTCAGGTAAAGCTTCTTAACATAGTTTCCTACAATTTAATATTTTCCCATTTTTATACTAGTTGACTCTTTTTTCATATCTTAAATGCTTAGTGCTACCATTCTCATCAGTCAAAATGTCACAAAATTATGGCCATGATATTTTAGCTCACACACTTAAGCCCAAAACTTCTAGAGTTTGAAGACTCATACACCCATAGATTTAAGAGGATTTTTTCAGTCACTGGAACAATTCATTGCATTTACATACATCTGTAGGAAGCCAGCAATAATCCCTTCTCCTGGAGTATACATCGTCTTAAAGTATGGTTTAAAGAAAGGGTCCTCTTTTAAATTATGGATGTCTACTGGCTGGTGCATTAAAAATAGAGCAGTAGCTCTGGATGAGGTTTAATATGACTCCTACCATGTTGAGGTATTGGTCTAGAAAAATCAGTTGGGCTATATTGGCTTCCTTAATTTGAGTATTTGTATATTCCTCCCACTGCTCCAATTGCCATCTTAATCATTACTTTCCTTCTATGCTTCTTAAAGGCGACTCATCATACTTTGTACCATGTTTTTAAGTCCTTGTAATTATCCACAAAGTTCTCGATTCTCTCCATGTGTATCGTAAATCCCAGATTGTAAAAAGAGGTTCTGATCTAAACTCATTCTCTGTTGCTCAGTAACAAAATTTTGATCTTTATTAGGGTTTTCATGGGCGCAATCAAGTTTTAAATGAAGAAATTAAAACATTTGTTAATGATGAAATACCAGGGGTGGCCTAAAATTTTTGATGTATCCCTTTTTATTAAAATTACTGGTAAATGATGCTTCTTAATCTTCTCTAGTATAAGCATTCCTACTGGTAATCCTAACCCTAAGACATTTGCATGTTGGCTATCCAAGGCTAAATAAGCTTAATTTACCCACCATGTTTAAAAATGTACTTAAATCACATATTAAGTCAGGTTTCCGTTCCAACCTTGGAAGAGCTACACCCTTGTCTTCATGTGTTTCCTGTTCATGTGGAGTTATCCCCACTTCTACCAGCTTTTGAACTCATTGTCTCTTTAACAACTGTTCAATTCCTTAGCAGTTCACCACTGTCACGATTTTTAGTTAGTTGAACAAATCAATTAACTCCAAGTTTACATCTTAAAACGTCATGGGGATTATTTGAGAGAAAATGTACTGGTGGAGCAGCAATATATTGAGAACAAAGCCTTTAATATACTTTTCCCAATAAGCCAGTGAAATGAACATAAACTCGCTGGCTGAAGCCTCTTCTAAAATCTTTAACAGTTTATAGAAGTTCTGATATTAGGCAGACAAATATCCACTTAGTTTACTAAAAACTAAAACTATAGTATAAAGTTAAAAACCTCTTAATTATTATAAGTTTTTTAATATATACTAATTGAAAGGAACTTCTATATCATTTTGATTTATATATCAACTTAGATAGATTTTTGTCTTAAACTTGATAAGATAGATAAGAGTGTTTCATCAATATTTTACTCTTTTTATTTGTATTTAGTATATTTGCTTGTATTTATTTGAGTACTTTCATCTCCTCACATTGTAGTTGAACTCATTGACATCTGATTTTGTTGTAATCAGAATTTATCTGTTTCTCAGATAGCAGGATGAATAGTGTTAAAACATTTATTCTCACCTATGGTGAGTGATATTTTTCCACTATTCAAGGACAAAGTCAAGGTATAGGCATTCAAATTGGTTCTTATATCAGATTTTCGCCACCACTATACTCCCAAATCTGGGTACAGAAGGGTTTTGATTGCTTAGAAGTGATCTGACGGGTGGTACTTATCAACTTATTAATATAAGCCCCTGAACTTTTAAGGTGGGTATATCCTGGAAAAAACTTCTCTTAACCATATCACAAGGTAAGTAGCGTAACCCTCAAGTAGTCATTAGGTCCTGATAGATAAAGCTCTAAGATGCACCTGTGTTTACCAAAATAGTTGTCCTAAACTTACTTTAAGGAGAATAAAGAGTAGCTGAAAGCAAAAAATATTCAAAATATTATTTAAAGGCAGGCAATGCAACCAATAAGGTTAAGATATGCTTTAGTCATAATAATGCCACTAGGATGTGCCTTCAGATCTAAAAAGGGAGTGGGATAGTTGCCACTCTTATTACTGATAGGACATAACCAGCAACATTTTTCTGCAATAGCACACTTATTGCCACATTCTTTTATAAAAAATTCTTCACAGTATGAGCTTGGCAAATCATAAGGGATCTTAGCTTAGGATTCTTAGGGGTGATATGGTAGGCCAAAATTTTCCAAGAGCTAACCCTGTAGGAGCCTAAAATGCCTCATTTGTATTTAAGTAATTTCTTTTTTAAAATAAAATTTTCTAGTTACAGAAGCGTAAGACACAAATTGACAACAGGCTTAACATAGATATTCATTTTAAAATGATGAGACCCCTCTCAACAGAGGGTTTTCATCATTCTACAAAGTGGAGTTGCAAAACCTGAAGTTTATTAAATAAATTAGGGTCTAACCTTTTAGGTTAGACTTTTGCTGCCCTTGGGTTTCACTGAAAGTGAAGGCATAGCAATGGAAGTTAAATTACTCTTAAAAGCAAATTTGGGGTTTTAAAAGCAGTATTTATAGGGGTGGCTGATGGTAAAAAAGTCCACACGAATTTTTGAAACTTTTAATTACATCTTTAGGTCTATACCCTTGCTAATACACTTGTTTCCTCAAGAGTGAAGGCCTGGCAATGAAAGTGAACTCCATCCCTAAAAGAGAATTTGGGTTTTTTTGGCATAAAACTTATATGGGCGGCTGCAGGTGAAATAAATCCAACCAAATTTTTAATATTTATTAAACTCTTGGATAGTACCCTTGCTGACCTCCAAGTTTGCCCAAAAAGAAAGGTATGGAAGAAAAATAAACCTCTATTTTCAAAAAGAGAATTGGTGTTTCCAAGGACGGTATCTATAGGTTTCCCCATCAGTGAAACACTTGTAGCCAAGTTACTAGACCCCCTTTAGTTGGGGTTTTGGAATTACCTAGGAGAGAACCAACCATAAATTTGGAGGAGGAAAGTGAAGCTTGAAGATACAGGTGTCCCCTGACCAGCTGCATATGTTTTTTGAGACAATGGTGTTCTGACGACTTCAAGTTATAAAGGGCCTAGATCCACCTAAACTATCCATATAAATAAAACAAAAAGGCTTCTGAATTGATGGGCACAAGAATCCACAGAAGGTTTGGAAGGAAGAGACGTGGGTTGGCCCAATCCCAGAAGGTGTCCAAACCTTTTATCGCCTTCCAAACCTTTAACTGGGCTATTAAAACTATATTTACCAAGTCAAAGGCGCTGGACAAAACTTACGCAGACATTCTGTGCCAAGAGGGGCCAAGCGAGGGCTAAGTTTATTGAATTTAAAAATAGTTTTTTTAAAAATGAAGCTTGAGCAGTAGGACCTTGAACAGTCTGTTGGAACAGACGAGATATGAAGGCTGGTCTTTGAAGCGTGCTGAGGTGGACAGTGGAGAGGAGGATTTAAATAAGGTTGATTCAGAGGTCTTTATAAAAATAGTTGGGACTTGGAAAGATAAAGGGCAAAGATTCCCAAAGAGGATAGTAGTTTAATGGACTTAACCTAAACGGGTTCATAGATTCCACTGGATAAAATACTTATCATTCCTGGTAGCAAAGGCAAAGCGGGGATATCTGGAAAGCATAAGGGGTTTCCATTAGGGAAAATAAACTTTACAACGAGCCTAAAAATGGGTAAGCAGAAAAGTTATTTTTTGGGTAAATCATTAGCACCTTAAATAGTGCTAAGCTAATAAAGATAAAGTTGGAATATAAGAAGTGATTGGCGCATACCCTGTTAGGACTGGTAACAAATCAGGATTTACTATCCTAGATCTTTTTTACAGAATAAAAGGAATCAGGCAGCAGACAAAAGTACTTATGAGATAAGGCGAAGTTAGGGATAAGGTGTGATAAGCTAAAATAGGGATTCGTTCCCTACAATAAAGAATAATAGTTGAGATAGGGAAAATCAGCCTGGAGTATCGAATAGTGGAGCACTTCAATGGATAATTATCCTGAGTTAGTCAGTTGGGGAAATTTAACATTATTAATTTGATTTAACCAATGCTAAATAACTTGATGTTAATAATTTCAGGATTTAGGCCTGAAAAAGCATCAATCAGTGAATTAATTGTAGTAAATAAGTCAATATTGCCTGAAATAATAAATAAGTCAGAAGCCCCAAGTTGAGGCTTCATTCAAACTATTGAGAATTCCAATAAAGTCCAAAACCAGAAAGTACCTTTAGGATGGGCTGGAGCCCTCCCACAGGCAGTAAAAAGAATCAGAAGCTGGGCCATTGCCAAAATAAAACAATAACTCCATGGTAAAAGGATTTTGGGCCCTACAACAACCATTGCGCTCAATCATTGCTATGGAAGAGTACCAAACATAAAAAATCTCCACAAGTATAATAATGGTGTTGGTCTAATATTATGAGAGTGTCTCTAACTCTCCAAGAAAAGACCGTAAACCTAATCAAAGAAACCACACCTTGAAAAGCACCAACATCTTTATAGCATATAAGTAAAACATGAAATTTAACAAGGAGGTTTTCATGAAGCGTGCTGATAATTATAATAAGACCGCGCTAGCACTAAGGATGTATTACCACCCACAGGACCAGCCAATATACCTCTGGTACAGCCATCCATATTTTGGGATGCATAATTATAGGGCAACTGCAAGCACTAGCCAAAAATTTCAAAAATTTTTTAACATAACCACTAAATTTCTGGTGGACTTCTTAGACTCACAGATATAATTGGACTTTTATAAATTCTTATTTATATAAAGAACAAAAGGAGGAAATGGAGCTGTAGAAGAACCTGTCGAGGTCCACTGCCTTTTAAACTCACTGAATTAGGAATGGGGAACATATACATTCCTGTTAAAAAAACTTTGTAATTTAGCTACAGCTTATTGACACCCTGTAAACTTTGAGCTTCGGTTACTCCCTGTAACTCTTAAGTCTACTTCACAAGTTCTGATGTGTGCATTGAAGTATACTGATATATTAAATGACTATATTGACGGTAGTATGAAGACTATCACCACAGTTGATATTTCCACAACCAACTTGAGTATTGTCTTTAACGCTAGATTGATGCCAACGCTCTTCCTTTCAACCCTTGTTGGTACTTATGGAAAGTAAGGGAACTTCTCCTTATGACTCTTCCTCCTTATAAAACTTAGACTATTAGTAGGTTCAGAGGTTCTCTTGTCCTCTCTTAACGCAGGAGCTGGTGGAGTATCTAATAACTAACTTGTAAAAAGGGACCTTTCCCTTCAACTTTTATTTTTTAAAGTTAGCAACTGACTAATAGATAAGGTAATCCTCTTCTCTTCCACATTAAACCCAATAGTATACAATATAAATTGCAAAACTATCTAAATGTTATTCCAAGTTTTACTGATAATTACAATCTTACTTCCTGCTTTATTTATTTTAAATTAAAAGAATTAATATGAGAATCTGGAACTTAACTCTTCTTTTGGTGCTTCAATAGGAAAGCAGCCGTCGCTTATGGAACAACTCTCAGAACTCGCCTCATACAATGAGCATCCTCATCCATCTAGTCAGATTTCGTCATTAACTAGAATGTACCCTCTTCTGGATTGAATTAGAGGACATGTCCCAATATCTTCATTATACCTCAGTGTAATACCCCTTATTGGGCTAGAGCTTGATTAGGTAATGGGACCTTTTAAATATTGACAGCAGATCGAATTACCTAATAAGTTAACTTGTGAGTTGCTACTAAAAGCTTTGTCAACGCCCAGAAACTAGTAAATTTCTTGAAAGATTGGGGCAAACTCTGATTGAAACCTACAAGAATTATAAGTTATCAATAGCTAAACTAATAACAAAACATATGTAAATACATTGTTGGGGATCCTCCCAACAAATCACTAGTAATCCAGCGGGCATGAATACTTTCAGATTAATTAATATTTGTAATGTTATGGTTAAATGATATAATAGTAGGTACAGATTGTACTAATATGGCAGAGCGTGAGGATGCCAAGGGGATCAAGCTAATGAATCTTCCTGACCTGAAGCAACCCTGGACTAACGCTGAGTAAGGGCAAAATATGCTCAAGTTGGGTCTGGGGGTGCTCATGATGGACACAGGGCGTAATCCTTAGCTTTGCAGTCCACCAGTTACTTGATAAATTATGATGGTGCTGTATATTTGATGGGAAAATGAGCTTCAAATCCCATTTGGTTTACCATATTACCAAATCTGGCAAAATATGATTGCAGTCAATCACCTAAGTGCAAGCATATTTGAGCTATATTACCACAAAGGATGGTGGTTTGCGCTTATTAGTTAATTTGGCGCAGTGCATCGCCCAATGGAAAATGATACCCCTAATTCTTTATAATTAGTGAAATTGAGACCAACCTTCTTTGTTGGTAGACTTGTTTTTAATAAATTAAGCTCTACCTTTTCAGATGGTCCCTTGTTCTGACCTCTTTGCTGACCTCCTCAAGGAAATTTCTAACAATGTAGGTCTTTTATTTTGTTTAAAGTAACGATGGACTTGGGTTCACACCTGGGAAGGCCTGGTCCCCTACAGTTTGAGGCGCCCAAGAACCCTGACACCAATTCGCACTTGGTTATTGACTCCTCCCTGAGTCCAAACAAGTTTTGACTCCTTCAGGGTATTTGGTTATTTATACAATTCTTTGAACCCTGTCCTTGGGTCCCCTGTGTACTGGCACCTTTCAAGGTGCCCTATTCCCATTGGTGTTAGCAACATGTTCTCTGATCACGTGGCTGTGCATTCCACACCACCTCTTATGGAACTAGAGAGTTACAGATACTCTCTTGACAGTTAAGCATGTACACCAAAAAATTAGTTATCATATAGAATAATAACTCCCACATCCACTAAATGGTTTTGTCCCCAGCGGATAAGCAGATGTTTTTATAATCTGATTGAACTGGGTGATATGGGCATATTGAAATCCCAACACACCTAAATTATTACCAGATCATTTCAGAATTGACCTGCCTGACAGGATTGTATCAAATTCTTTTGTGAAAAGTTTTCTACACTGCAATTGTGCTTGGCATGATGCTGATGACTCTTCAAATGGACAGCAGGTTGCGTTCACAGCCAGGCTAAATATGGGCCGTCCCATAGAGTATTAAGGGGTTTATTGCACCTGTACCTGTCAGGGATAGTCTCACTTTTACTAGAAATGGAGGGGAACAGTTTATGGGAATTTTTTAGCTTGAGAGCAACTTGATTCCTTAGAATTTCCTGGTTTATCGATTCAACTTTCCTAGAAGAACTCAAACCAGCAGAGGAAACCTCTGGTGATGAAGATTGCCATGTTCCCTCCACTGGCGATGGCTTCTGACCACTTCTACCTCCTGAAACACAACCAAAATTTTCTGCACCAACTTGTCGGGTGGTTAGTAGATGGGGAAGAGGCGCTACTTTCAATGGGTACACTATCACTCACCTCTCATCTACCACATGGACCAAATTGCCCAGGTTGATGAGAGGGACAGCTGCTGGCTTATTCCCCTTATTGTTTCAAAATGAGTGTTCTTCACATTTATGCTGCATATTGTTGCTCCACTAGGCTTATATTACCCTTCCCATCTTGAACTGGAGGAGCACTACCAGGAGCATGGGCTAGTGCAAAGGTCTTGTGTGACTTGGGCAGCTTTTTTGTCAAGATGGCGGCAACCTTCTTGGGAGGGTGGGGACCGTTCAGGTGCTTGACGTGGAAGGCCTCACCAATTCTATGTTATGTGCACAATTGTGGGCACTGACCCAGCTGTTCTCATAAAAAGGAAATCCTTTCCATGCATCAAGTATATGCACTGAGCAATTTGACTTCCGCGATGCCAGAATGGCATCCACCTCCACTTCTGAGCCCTCATTCATGAATGGTTCTAGGATGGCGGGTTCTTTCTCCTTAAATGAGGACAACTGATAAGTGTGGAAGACTAAGCGCTGTTTTCAATGAGCAGGGAGAGCCAACTGGAATGCCCCATTTCCCAAATCTATCTCCATCATATGAGGACTGTAATGCTTTCTCGCAAACTTCCGTGAGGAGACCTTCAAATACAGGTGTCACTTATTCGGCATCCTTAACGAACCTACCTTAATCTCATGGCTAGGAAGGCGTTTGCAATCTGCAAACTACTTGTAATCACTTATTGCCTTAGTCAGGTGCTCCTGAACCAGAGATTGGATAATCCAGATCTTCTGCAACTTCTCCTTGGCGCTAGATACTTCAGAGAGAAGATAAGGACTAATGAGATGAAGTATTATGCCCCAGGATAGATTTGTAGGGGGAAACTACCAGCAACGAATGTGTTAAATTGTTGTATGCGAACTGTGCCATAGGAAGTGGCGCGGCCTAGGTATCTCAAAAGGTGAAAGTGTAGCAGCAGAGGTACTGCTCAAGGATCTGGTTGACCCTCTTCGTCTAACTTTGGAATGGGGATGGTATGCCGTGGACTGGCAAGGTTAGATCTTCAAAATAGCCAATATGGTAGTCCAAAAATATGCTGTAAACTGAGGCCCCTGGTCACTTACCACCTCCTGGTGTATGCTGAACATCGATCAAACATGGCAAACAAAAAGATGGGCTATCTTTTCGTAATTAATGGTAGACATACTAGGAATGAAAAGGGAGAATTTCATAAAGCATTCTACAACCACCACAATCGCATCAACTCATTGGAATGGGGAATCTCATCTATATAGTACCCAGATACTGAGGTCCACAGACCTTGTGTATGCTGCAGGAAATAAAGTCCATTCCTAAATAATCTATCAGACCTAGCACGCGCATGTCACACAATTGGTAATCCATGCTGATAAATTTAAGATCCATGGCTAGTTTAACATCTGCTTTATTAAATTAAGCCATTTCTAATGACCTGGGTGCCCCACCACTGTGAGATCATAATGAGCAGAGATAAGTCATCCTAGAGTTGGAGAGGCACCCAAACCTTACTTCTGAACAAAATCCGGCCCTCTATTATTGATGAGTATGCTTGTGGCTTGGCAACCCTAACTGATCAAACTGCTCTAGGCCAACATGCAAGAGGTCTGCCCTGCCAGTACCTGAGATACCAAAGGCACATTCAGTTCCCATTCAGTCGCAGAAATTGAGGAAAGAGCAATGTCTAGAATCTGGGCGGGTGGTATCACCATTGTCAACTCATGATTTTACTTCTTTGTCAGACTTGGGGAAAGATGCGACTCAACAGATCAGGGAGAAATTTTAACGCGCCCTTTACAAACTTATACTTAAAATTAAAGTTGAACAAGTCATGGAATGTCTGAGCCTGATGATGTTCCTGATTCCTTGACTTTCTAAAGTACATTAGGGCTAGGTGGTTCATGCGGACAACCACCTCATGGTGCGCGCATTGCAGAAGGTATTGCCAGTGGATGAGCGACCATGACAAAGTGGCCAGCAATTTTTCAAAAATGGCTTATAATTGCTCCACAGAGGAGAACTTCCAGGAGAATTGAGCAACAGATTTTACCACCCCATAGTCATCCTGAAGCAGGACTGTTCCCTCTGCAGTTTCCAAGGCATCACATGCTACAAATAAAGGCCAAGAGGAATCAGTATGCTTGAAGACTGGTGTTACTATGAAGACTTCCTTAATTGCCTTGAATGCACATTGATTCTCCTCCATCTATTTGAACGGGATATTCCCCCCTGTCAGGGGATGCATAGGCGCTGCCAACTGCTAGAGTGCAGGCAAGAATTTCTTCAAAATAATAGTGTTCCCAAGAAACTATGCATCTGAATATGCGTGGTGGGTGTGGGCCAGGAATGAATTGCCTTAAGTTTGCTGGGTGGGATAGTGTAACCATCCTTTGAGTCAAAATTGCCCAATAAGGTAACCTCATCCTTGAAGAAATTACAATTAAGACTTACATAAGTATCAGCCTTTTTTAGCAATTTTAGTACCGCCTCCAGGTCTCTTGAATGCTGTTAAGGTATGGGGGAGTGCATCAAGGTATCGTTGATATATGCCACCTTACATGTGAAGTAAAGATCGCCCAGTACATCATCAGTCGTCCACTGGAAGATAGTGGGCGCATTCAAAAGGCCAAAGAACATTACGCAGAATTAGAAAATACTCTGCTTGGTCCAAATGACCGTGAACCACTCCTGTCCTTCTGCTACTCGTATTTGGTGGAAGGCATTCACCAGGTCAAGCTCAGAATACACCCAGGATTTGGCAGTCTCCTGGATGATAAATTTTCTTAAGGAGGAGCAGATAGGGATTGTGCACAGTGATATTGCTCTCATGACTGTAGTAAACGCATTGGCACAATGTACCATCAGCTTAAAGCAAAGCTGATGGGGGATGTAATTGTCATGACTTAATGACATAATTGAGGGTGCCAATTTTAATGACAAGGATGGACCTCAGGAGGCCAAAAAGGTCTTTATGCAAGGCCTTCTTGACATAAAACATACCTGTACCAACGCTGGGTAAGGGCAAGATATGCCCAGGTTGGTCCTGGGGATTTGCGTGATTCTCCACCTGGCATTACAGCCAGGGTGTTAAAACGCACCAGCTACATTACAAATGGAGACAGTTCTACTTATTTGCTTGAGGAACTGGTTTTGAAACCTGTTCCATTTACAATATTACCAATTCATGTAGGATCCAATTACAATTGATCACTCAGGTTCAGACTATTTTGAGTTATAGTACTCTGGTAAATGGTACTGTGCTTTTATTTGTTTTTTTGAGCTTAGCACCAGCCCCATAGATCGACAATTCCCCGCCCAGTGTTTAATTATGATTTCTTGGGACCAACTTTCCTTGCTGGTTATAAAGTTTAAGATAATTTTGTTTGTTTTATTTAATCTATGTGCATTTATTTAGTCCTGTTGGTCAACCTCTAAAGGGTCCAAATTACCCAAATGCGTGTCATCCTTGCTTGGGCTCTTCTGTTCACCGCCCTTCTGGGTGGTGCTTTATTTGCCCTTTATTAAGCTGTGTGTTCTGTAGCAGGGATGTGAGCCCTCTCCCACCACCTCTACAGGAACTGGAGCGTTACAGACACGTTTTTAACATTAGATGACCAACCTTATTTTTGGTCTTGCTGAGACTTATTCCAAGTGGAAGGTCTTTGTAGTGGTATTCAGGCGCTTTGGTTGCGCCCCATGGTTGGGACACTCTTTTCCACGGTGGTCTCATTCTCTTTGGTGGTTGCCAACTAGGCGTTTCTCTTTTTTCTGCATGTGGTGTTACTTCCACCCTTTCAGCAAGTACATGGTGGTTATGGACCGTTTTATAAACCGTGTTCTTGGGTTTTTTAAGTTTCCCACCCCTTCTTCTCATTATAACAAAACCAGCCCTGACTCCCCTCCTCCAGGATTTTTGTGGCTGCATCAGCTTCGACCCTGGGCACCTGGCTGGGTGTTTTAAGTTTATAAAACTGTTAAGGCGTTCAAGATATAGAGAGTATGAAGCAACCCTTGGTGGAAGGGCACCTTGTGCCACTGCTTTGAAATTTCCCATAGGTCACTTTTGCACTTTGGTGTTGGACGTTTTGTGTGTTCTTATTTTTATGAACTTCTCTGTGTCTCAGGCTTGCCTGTTCCGTTGTTTACTAAATGTCATCTTTACATGCCACTTTGGATGCCCCTGAGATGCACACTCAAGTGATTCAAGCGTCCTCTGCTGGCTTTGATCATCTGATTAAAGCTTTTTGGGACAATTTCCACGCCCCACCATAAAAGGGGCCAGGTAATTTGCCATCATTGTTTCACCAAGGGCGGCCCCTATAAATAATGGCCCTAAATCCTACATGCGCATCATAAAAGAAGTAAACTTATCCTTCCATTCCTTCATTTTTTGGGATTTGAAGGCGAGCAGGGGTCCAGCCCCAAAGTTAAATTAAATGTCTCAGTTTATTCCGCTGCAATGATGTCACCCATCATTGCCTCTATAAATATGCCGCTTGAGACTATTGTTTTTCCCTTGAACAGGGCAGAGCTCCCCATTTATCCTTTCTCCATTTTGGCAGAATTTGAGGGTCCAAGTGAGTTTAGCCCAAATTTGAACAAAAACGATCTAATTAAGGTGAATTTTTCTCTGCACCGCATTCAGACAGTGCAGGTGGGGGCATCAATGAAGGGCATGGTGGTGATGGCTTGGATACAATTTACAACTGGCCACTGAATCCAGCATGGGGTTGTTAATGCCTGAATAAGCGTTTCTATAATGCAAATTTATTAACTATAAATGAGCCAAATATAATTTCTTGGGACTCTAGCATGGAACCCATTTTTGTATACCAGATTACCCCAGAGTACCCACTCTGGACCCCTAAAATGATTCACAGAACACAGGTGGTGGAAAAGGAATTTCTATTAAAACATAAAAATGTTTTTGAAATTGCTGAATATATGGTGGGATATGTGACCTCAGTAGTAAATTGGTCAACTATCCCTCTCCATTCTATGATGTAAAAACTTATCCTAGAGACATGCTTATGCCTAATAAAGTCTTTTGGTGAAGTTTTGGCGTTGTTGCTATGAATAAAAACCATTCTGGATACTTTTTGTTGATTGCTACCCTTTCATCCCTTTAGTGTAATTTATCACAACGAATTTTGTGGATACAGGAGCCTCTGAGAATTTTATTAACCTAGACCTAGCTGATTATCTTGATTTGAGTTATTTGGCAGGTGTTATGGTTAGAGGAATGACTTCCCAAGGTATTTCCACTCTGAAGGTTCTAAGGTTAGTGGATTATCAAGCTGGAAAATATCTCTTGGCTGATCACTTCAAAGCAATCAAAAACTCTTGTACCCCATTATTTTGGTAGTGGAGTGATGGCGAAAGTTTGACGTCAGAACAAACTTCAAAAACAATCCATATTATCAACTTTAAACAAGGGCCATAAATAAGTTATCCTCACGTCTGAAGCGAAATTTCTGAGAAATTTGCCCCAATGGCTCAAGGTCAACGCACTCAATCTAGCTCCGCTGCTGAAGCCCGCTTTGCAAGGTACCCTTACTGTTA
>JAKSZP010018709.1:0-104086 GCA_022478985.1 Massospora cicadina
ATATCTATGATGAGTGAGGGTAAGCTATCTGAAGAAGCTCAGCAATCCAAGATGACCAAACAATTTGAAATGACCAAGCATTTCAAAGGGGCTAAGCCCTCGCTAAGAAGGTTGATCGCATCTTAATAAGAGCTCTATCAGATCTGACCATCACAAGTATATTAATGACAATAATAAGCAATATTGGTCATCTGTTAGGAAAGATCTTACCTCGCAAAGAACCACTAAATTTTTATAAATATCTCTGATTTTTAATTAACAAAGTACCTCAATTATTAGCTCATGTAGTCTAATTTTGGCCTATCTTCATACAGGATTCTGTATTTCTGATTGGATCAACTATAGCAGTGGAACTAATAACTTCTTTGCAATTGTGTCGATCTTTGCTAGAGCCATGGAACTAATAATTTTGTGGCCTTCATAGCGCCTGCTTATTGTAATTTCTCACAAAATTCTAATAGTTAGCAAGCTTGGAGAAAAAATTATGTACATATTTTTATTCTTTGAGATCAAAATCAACAATATAATTTTTATATTTTACCTTGAAATACCAACAATGGGCCTCATTTAAAGCTGTAACTTGCATAAATATATGCTAGAGTATCTTGTCACCTGCAAGAAGCCAACTATTTAAACAGATTTTATGAGTGCTAGCACAATATCAAAAAAAGCAATGTATTGAGTTTCGCCAAGACTGACAGAACAGCAAACTCCTTATTGTGGAAGTTCTTGACAGCATATTCCTTAAAGTTTATAATGCAGTAATTCATACTCAAGGGCGAATATAAGTAGCACATAAGAGTTTGGATTAATTGGCCTTTAGATAAATTGTGAGTTTCTGCAAGTTATGGATGACCTCAACTTGTAGAAGGATAAGACATAAAATGTATAAACAAATTTACACACTTAGAACTACTAAAAAAGAGCCAAATGGGATGATTGTTTGAAAGCTAGAATAAATTCCGTTAAAGAGCTTATTCTGGATCAAGTTCATATTGTCAAGCACCACTTCTCTGAATTCTTTAAGAAGCAGCGGCTAAAAGTGATAAAGCCTTCTTAGAGATGCGAAACTCAAAACAGATGTTGACTGCTAACCCTGTATATACTAGAACTCCCAAATATGGCCAACTTATGAACTTCTTAGCTCAACTAGAATCTGCCCACAATCAAATAATACTGATCCTTGACTTTATCATTCATTGAGACTGTAAAATATGCTGGAATAAAAAGACCATTGATATCTTGTACTGGGCTATAATGAAATATGACATGAATGTAATTGTTTCCTAGAACCTTACAGATGAAGCAACTAACAAACTTTTCAATAGTGGTCATCAGAACACTCAGTTAAAAAACTCTTAGATAACATTCTTGATTCACTTACAGCATGAATCAAGAATTATATACTATGAAAAGTTATTGTCAAAGTTTCTGCTACAAAATAATTAGTCTTAGAAGAGAGTTTATTAATAGTTAATGTAATTGTAGTAGAGGAAAGGAGAATACATTCACAGAAGAATTGTATACAAACTAAGAAGGTGACAAACGTGGATATGCTGGTAGCTATAGTTCAGTACATAAAGAATTTGTCTTTCCATGGGAGATTCCACCTTTTGTTGACCTTGTTAGTGGAAACTCTCACAGCAGAACTTAGAGATGCAGGAGTTGGGAATCATATGTGCACATAATCCAGCTTTAATAGATACCTTTTTAATTTATTGCGGGGAAGGCTGACCATGGGACAGACACTTCAAAATATGACTCAGAAGAGACAAAACTTAGTACCAGGGAAGGCACCCCAGAGAAGCGATGCTATCTCTTGTTGCCAGCGGGAACGCCACTTATGGGAAGGGGGAGGGAACGTGTGGAGGGGCTGTAGCCACAACTGAACACGTGTGGAGGAAGGGGTCTGATTTGATGAACCAGACTGGGAACCAGGAGGAGCCCAGCTGTCAGCGACGCGGTGGGAGGTATCCAAACATCCACGCTTGAAAGTGGTCCACCAAATGGGACCGGAATCTGTAGACAGCTTCTGGGAGGGTGGGGGTGGAGCCTGCGATGGCATCTAAGACAATCGTGTGGATGGTCCACATGGCGATTGCAACCACTAAAGCAAGGAGGGAGGGTGGAAGAGAGGTGGCCATTGATAGAGCAAACATATCTCTTGATAGACTGAAGGGATGCGTTTGATCCTGGCCCAGCAGACGTTGAACTTCGCGCCATATCACTTTAGAGGTAGGGCACTTCTCCAGGCGGTGGAACAGCGTTCCGTACTGGCCACACATGACACAGGATGAGTGTAAAGCGTTAGAGCGCTCAGCTGTACAATACACCCGCCTCAGGCAGCGCCACACATGGGAGCGGACTTGAGGCTGCAACAGAGGATGGTGTACGTATTTCCAAATAGTTTTTTGGGTCTCAATGGAGTAAGGGATGTCCATCATGTCCAGGTAGTCCACCCTGGATAGGACATGGGGCCGAATGGGGATCACGCCATCATGGATGGGTAGCCCCTGTACCTCTTGTGTGAACTGAGGAGAGGGGCAGCCTTTTTGGGCTGTATGTCCGCTAATATGAATTCTCCACTCAGCGCTCCGCATGGAGAGTAGGATTTGTTTGTAGTGGGTTTTAGTCCCATGAGGGCCTGTGGACGATGTGTGTGATGCGAGGTATTTCATCAGGGAGTGGGGGTTTTATGGATTGTTGAGGCCCAAGGTGCAGGAGAAGTTGGAGTGGGCTGCGCAGGACCAGTGTTGGGAGGGGAGTGTAGGGGTGGTGACGGCCGCAATTCAGGTGCCCAGGATCTTGGCAGCATGGGCTTTGAAGTCAAGCAGGCTCATGCCACCATGATGATGAGGGCTGAACATGACCTCTATCCATACTGGTGGAGGGCGGCCTGACTAGAGCCATCCTTGCAGCAAGGCATACAAGGATTTGAAGAAGCTTGGGGAAAAGGGGATGGCGTGGGCTCCAAACCAGACTTTGGAGAGGAGCATAGAGTTGGCTAAAACAACCCTGCCAGTAAGGGAAGTAGGGTGGGCTCTGAGAGAGGCGATTCGCTTCGTCACGTTGTCCAGAATACGGCACTCCATTACTGCTGACGCATATCCGCCTGCCTCCATCCACACGCCCATATGGCGTACTGGTCCTATGGTAGGACATGGCGCAAAGGGGAGCATCAGTGGGGCGGTGTGTGTTGAGTTAGCAGGGAGAGGGCGTGGGCGAGCAGATGGGCTGGGTTGTGAACTAATTGCTGGGGTCCAGCAGTTCTGAAACCGACCAAGGAGGATGATTTCACTTTTGGAAGTGTTCAGTGCCATGTTGCTTACCCAGAAATACTCCTAGATGAGAGCTTCAAGTGCACGTGCATCTTGATTATTAGACACTCCAACCACACAATCATCTGCAAACGCCATTATCTTGACTGGGGCTTGGCCTGGCACATGGACCCTGGTGAGTTGGGCATTCACATTTTGCAGTAGTGGGTCAAGGCTGAAGTTATATAAGAGTGGGCTGAGGGGGTCCCCTTGTCGCAAGCCCCTTTGAGGGCGGACTACTTCCGTTAGGAAGCCAGGGCCACGTACTACCATTGTTGCAGATACCGTGAGCAGCATCACCCAGTTGATGAAGCGAGGGGGTAGGCGGAATTGATGGAGGCAGGCCCTGAGGTATTCCCAGTTTACTCTATCATAGGCATTTTGTTGGTCCAAGAATACAAGTGCCCCAGAGGCTGTGGATTGACATACATTAGCCACAGAGTGCACGTTATCCCAAATCGACCTTCTGGGTATGAAACCAAATTGTTCTAGGGAGATGGTGGCAGATGCTACAGTCCCTAAACGGTTAGCCATGATTTTTGTTAAAATTTTAGTGTTTGTGTTTGTTAGAGAAATGGGGTGCCAGTTGGCTAAGTCTAGCTTATCCCCTCTCTTGAAGAGTGTGACAGTAAAGGCCTCATGTCCTGCTGGTAGGAGGCACGTTTCCAACAGTCTTTGGTTAATTGAGGCAAGCAGCAATGGGGATATATACCTGAAATACTTTTTGTAGAACATATATGGAATGCTATCTGGGCCTGGGCATTTTTGGTTTGGCGCACCGCGAATGGCTGTCCATAATTTGGTTAGAGTAATCAAATTCATTATTTCCGGGTATCAGAAAATGGTGCAGATGTGGGCTCAGTCAAGAAATTCCGCCACTTCAGCTAGCTGAATTGGATCAGATTGGTACAACTCGGAGTAATACTTTTGTGTTTTGATTGCCACTTTGGCTGGTGTATCCGCAATGGAATCATCCAATCTTTGCACCTGTGTTCAGGCCACGCTCTGGCATGGTGTAAAATTTTTTTAAAGAATTATGCGGTACACTTGTCGCCTTTTGTGATGCGTGTGGTCCTGTACTGAACATAAACCTGATGTTTGTGTTGCCTTTTGAGTGCGTTGAGGTGGGTGGCTGCCTCCGCCCACTTCTGGCCCCATGCAGAGCTGTATCCTGTAGCTGGGATGTTGGACACCAGGTGTGCCAACTCTTCCAGAGCGCATAAAATGACCGCCAATGTGGCTCGTGAGCATCTGGAGGAGAGATGGCAAGAGTAGCGGATGGTGTCATCTTTGAAAGTTGCCCATGTGGAAATGGGATCCGCACATAATGGTGCAACAAACTTTTTTGCCAAAGTTGCCACTTCCACCCACATGGAAAATCCTGGCAACGCGAGCTTGGAGGGGCGGATTTTGCACCAATGTGGGGCCTTAGCAGCTGTTACAGGTAGGTGGTAGGTTAGCGAGACCAGTCGATGGTCAGAGAATTCCATTTTTGTTGTTTTGAAGTGGAAGATGTGGGGTTGGAATTTCGCCGGCATTAGGATAAGGTCGATGCAGGTCATGGACCTTAGTTGGCCATTGTGGATGTGGGGATGCATCATGTTTTCAAGCAGCGGGGCATGTTGCGGCAGCGCATCCATTAACCTGAGGGTGGCCTTTAGAACGCGCAATTCTATGTGACCCTGGGGGGCATGGGGTGAGGAAGGCACTAGTCCGTTGGTGTGTTTAGCCAACAGTTTATGTCGCCAAATAGGAAAGAGTCTGGGGGTAGCAGGAGGGATTTGACCAATGAGAAAAATTCCTGACGCTTGCATGCACCATTTGGGGCATAGATGTTGACGATTGCATGCACTACATCAGCCCATGAGAAAGTGACAATGAGAACTTGGCCATTTAGGAATGTTTCTGAAGATAAAAATCTGAAAAAATTATTTTTCTGAATTAGCACCCCACAGTGCTTTGACCAAAAGGATAGGGATGGGAGGAGCATTGTTTTCCAAGCTTCCTTGGAACCTTGTGGACAGTGGGACTCCTGGATGGCCAGGATATCCATGGGTAAATTGTGTTGTAAAAAACTCAGTTTCTTAGCCCAGGAAGGGGAGGCCTTGAGTCTGGTGATATTCAGCATCCCTAAAGTGAAGGTTTCCCCCATCACACCTTAGGTGTGAGGGGATGGGCACCTGTGCCCACCAGCCTCCTCTAGATCCCCACGGGCCTTCACAGCAGTGTGGGTGTTAGCAGCAATGCTATTGGGGTTTTTGTTAATTTTTGTGGAAAGAGTTGCATTGGCTTTAGCCTTCACTTTTTGTTTTCCCAACATTGGACACTTTTGTGTGGCGCGGATGAGTTCAGTGCACCATTGAGAGGGTCAAATTTTTTTTCAGTTGGGATGGGTCCCAAGTCATTTTTGACTGGAGCTTGGGTGCAACGATTGGGTGAGATCAAATCCCCCATCAGATCCTCAGATTGAGTGGCCCGCTCAGCATGGGCTTCCCAATCTGATTGGTTGATGGATTCCTGAGTTGCTTCCACCGCAAAGGTTTCCATGTCCTCCTGGCATTGTGAGTGTGGGATAGCAGTGGTGGCTTTGGCCGCTTCCTTGGCCATGGCCCTGTGGGCCTGCTTGGCCTTCTTCCACTCTTGCAGGGAGATAGGCTTTACCAGTAGGTAGCAGCCTTATGCTCCCCTCGGGAAAGCCTTTTTGGTGCTTGCGGTTGGTTTGTAGTGCGCCTCTCTGCTGGCCATGGCCGCTGAGGGGTGCTCTTGGAATGTGACGACCTCCTTGGTGGGGCATGCATGCGCCTTATGGCCAAACACATCACAGTGGGTGCAAATGGGGGGTGCGCTGTCCACGGTCACCCAGAATGGGTGGGTGGTATGCCCTGCAATATCAATAAAAGTGGAGTGCGGGATCTGGGTTAGGTCCTTCATAATCTCCTTGGTTGGGGTCAGGACTGCGATGGCTTTGCCGGTGCACAGGTGTGGCATCAGCATGAAGCGTTGCATTTCAAAAGATTGAATTTCGCCATATATGGTGAGACCATCTTTCAGGTGTTGTTCCAAAATGTCACGTTTTACCATAGTAGGCAAAAAGTCAAACGTGAGGAAAATTTGGTTTGATTTTGTCCATCTGGTGCATTTGGTTTTGATGACCCATTGTCCTTCAGGGAGGTTAACCACTATGCGCACCGCCACAGCCTTGTCTACTGCCTCTTTGCTTTTGAAACCTAGGTCCAGCCAACCGCATGACATGGAGTGAGGTGCAATGTATACCGCTTTTGGGAAAATTGTGTGCATATCTTCACAAAACTTTTCCCATAAGGCTGTTTGTTGGATGTCCAGAAGCATGCGGACTCCAAATTCCACCAACAAAAGTGGCTGGGAGTGTGGCGTGTTGATGTACTGGTTGCATCGTGCTTGCCATGTGAGTATCTCTGAGGAAATAGTGGCCACCAGTTTTTTAAAATTTTTGTCTATCCCACCAGTTTCTCTGGGGCGTTTTCAAATGTTGGAGGCCACGGGCCTTCCACCTGCTCCTCTTACCTTACTTGCCCAACTGCTCCCTGACATGGGCGCAGACTAATCTCCTCTGTGAGATTATCAAACTAGATTCAGTCTTGAATTGAATAGTTTGCAAAAGTGATTGCAATGAGAAAGAAAAGTCTTTAATAGATACTTTTTTATTTTATTTATTTGAGGCAAGCCAACCGGGGACAGACATTACCGAAATAGAGAAAGAAAGTATCGACATGAAACCTGAGCAGGGTCAACTCTGTTGTAGAAAGTTTTTCACCTCTGGATTGGGACTCAGATTTTTCTGATTATGTCATGGGTAAGGTTTTCGTGTTATTATACCTACTAACCGCCAATAGTTTCCTTTGGCTGGCACCTCAATCGATGTGCAAAGGGTGGGAATCGAACCCACAACCTTCAGGTTGGTAGCCATACGCCCTACAAACTCGCCTTCCACCCCCTTTTAATAGATACTTTTTAATCATCTGTTTTATCCTAATTTGGTTGGCTTACAAATAAGCAAATTCAATGGATTTAGGCTGTACCATAGATTATAACTATTTTTGAGACGTTTTCTTATGAACCATTTGTTAAGTATTATCAATGGTATTTTTTCTGATAGTAATGCATAATAATGGCTTGTCAAGGATAATCACTAACAATGTTAGTAAGAAAATTCAATTGTTGCTTTATCAAACAACAACTAAAATTTCTTGGTGTTCTATATATTATGTCAGTGATTAGTAAAAATGATTATTCAAGTTACTAGCGCATTGACAGCGCTTTTCATGACAAAAACTTGCAAGTTATCCTAGGTGATATGGCCTGCCAAAAAGGGTAATTATTCTTTTTACCTAAGTATGGTCATCAACTTTTGATGGTTTTATCTTGCTGTGGTTAGTTAAAGAAATTGGAGCTCATTATTTTTAAAATTATCCCAGGAAGGGTTTAATCTAGTCATTAGCAAACAACTAACAAATGGATAGATAACAGAAGTTATAAACTATTATTATGATTCTTCAGGGTAAGTTTACTGGCAATGATTGTCATTTATGGTATGGTGACAACTTAAGGTGGAGCAATAAACTTTTTATATATACCCTATTGATTTTTCAAGTAAAGACAGAATATAACATATTTGATATTTATTATATTTACTTACAATGAAGAGTCAAAAGTAAAAGTTGCATTTGTCTATTTTATCAAGAAATCAGGAAGAGTAAACTTTATATAATTGTAACTAATTATACAGAAGACTTTCTTGGCTAGTTGTCTCCATACAATTATCAATCTCCTTTATTCTTATATTAGAATAAGAACCAGTGCAGTAAACTTATCAATAAAGTTTACAAGTGTTGCTCGCTACAGTGGAACATATTTGTATCTTGTATAAGTAGTAATACAAGTCTATTTTTTTACTAGATGGTCCCAACCCAAGAGGGGGATTCATTGATGTGTAATACAAGTATATTCATAATGAGATTTAAAAGTTATGGAAAGATCTGGAGGGCGTTATAAAGACTACCTTAATGTCATCAACACAGTCTGATTTAATGAAAAGCAAATAATAAATTTCTTAGATTGAGGAGAAAAAAGATTTTATGACAAAAGCTAATAATAAGCTATATATGGACTCATGAAATAGCGAAGAAAAAAATTATGGATTATTGATGTTGAAGGTTGCACTCAAGATTAAAATCAGGAGAACCACCAATTAGTGGAGAAACGCACAACTTTTAAAGAAAATTACAAGAGGTGAAAAACTATACTTGTGTCCAACTGAAGATTGAGCTAGGTGATAACAATCTATACAATGAATAAAGCAATGTGGGAAGTATAAGGGCTGCAAGTGATATGACTAGAGCTTTTGCAGCCAAATTAGTATTGAATCCTGAAACACCCCCTCTGCTGAAGAATTACTGCCTGTCTCCATCATACTGCAGTTGAGACTAGTAACAACTACAAAAATTTTGATGACCCCAAAACTACCCACGTTCCACCAGGATATTCCCTATCATTCCTCAGATGTTCAAAATGACTTTGTTCAGATGCAGTGATTGGCAGAAAGCAGTCACTGTGATTAACTGCCTGGACACCATTTGCCAAAATCTGGTGTTTACCCATATAAATGGTGATAAATGGACTAGTGAAGATGCTGAGAAGGTGACCATGAACAAATTTGGCAGCCTGTAATGGATGCAAGTCATGACAAGAATTTAATAATATACAGCTCAGATAAGTCAAAACCTCGGTAGTTTTTGCCAAACTATTTTTCCCAGGAGGCACAAATACTGGTGTGTGAAAAATTAATGACTGACTTAAACTATTGCATTAACATGTAATTAACACTCAAACCCTATCAAGTCCTACTTTAAACCAAGGTTTTGGAATTAGCCAATAAGATTTATACCCCATAAAAGGTAAAATACCTTGAGATGTTAGGCTTAATGACATTTGATGCGCCCAACCAAAAAATCAAGGCTAGTCTCGCCACTTATATCAGAATTTGGGGAAACTGAATAATCAGAATAAAAAGTTTTTAAATTGTGAACAGATGGGGGAAAACTCTGGGGGTAGAAATGTATGAATAATAAGCCACACATTGGCCAGAATAAATGTGGAGGAATGGGACAATATGCTACCAATGTTAGATTAAGAAGTCAAAGGAGCAATTGAATATAGTCTGTCCCTAAGAGAAGAAACTGTCAAGAAAATGAGAAA
The DNA here is from genome assembly GCA_022478985.1 of Massospora cicadina. Lineage (NCBI taxonomy): Eukaryota > Fungi > Entomophthoromycota > Entomophthoromycetes > Entomophthorales > Entomophthoraceae > Massospora > Massospora cicadina. Next base: position 9,552 of record JAKSZP010018709.1, read on the forward strand.
AAGGCCTGAAGTCTAGACGGGGAACATTAAAATACCACAAACAGACCGTTATCACCAGATAAACCTCAAATTGGGAATAGATGTCTCCAAATTCTTTGTGGATGATGTCATACTTGATCTGCTCTATCATTTTGTAAGCTCAAGTATCAAAGTTATAACTAAAGTAAAATTGAAGGCTATTGAACCATAGCTAGGTGTGGAGATTGCTCAACTTTATGCTTTTCAGCAACATGAAAAAGCCAGAAATAATGAAAACAACAAATAAGTTGCTTAGGACAAAGCTTGATGATGTCAATGTACCTTTCCCAATTAAAGCTATAATGAATCTATTTTCTGATCTTTCATCTAATAAATTAACAATTTAGAATTAGCATCTGAAGCAGCAATTCACTCAGTAAACTATATTATTATACTCTTAGTGTAACTATGTAGATATACTAGTTAATTGAGTAAAAAGTAGGAGCCATAGTTGGTAGTGAGGCGCACATCAATATCATTTTAATAAGATTGTTGAAACAAATAAAAATCTCTCCAAATTTGGAGCACATAAAAAGAATATATGGCAGTTGGTGTAGTCCTGTGGAGCAGCCCTTACATCACAACAGAGAGGAATATCACTAATAAACAAATAAGGGGACCAAAAAGGATGCTCAATCACTCACCAACCAAGAATTTAAGCCCATTTGGTAGATGAGAGATGGGTGATGGCCTACCCCTCAAGAGTGTCCCCTCACCCCTCTTCTCAAGGCCAAGGAGTTGGTGGTGAGGATCCAGGGGGTGTTCTAGAAAGAAGGCTATGGCCAGAGGCTATCACCAGCAGAAAGTTTGCAGCTTCCCACCCTGCCAGAAGGCATCCTTTTTTAGTTTTATCAAAAGGAATAGTGAGTCAATATTAAATGAAAATGAATCAGTAAAATTGATTGCAAACTTGAAAGTACCAGTTTAACTTCCCTCCTTGCCACCATGAAGGAAAAACTACCCTCAATAGGATTGGGAGTTCCAAACCATTTAATTTAAATGGGAACGCAATTACCTTTCTTGGAATTAGTTGCAACCCACCAGATGTTGGACAGGTTGTTTCTGTCTCTGAAGTTTTGAATTGCACTTCCAAAAAGATAGGTAAGTCTCATAGTTACTTTATGGAATCTCCAAAATGATATGAAAAGTAATAGATATAAGGTTGCAAATCAATTTATTTTTTATTAAAAGGATTGAGTATTTATAGGTTTCAAAGTAGTTTATGGTTTATCAGATCTTTTCAATCGCTGAGAAATTGAATTTCAGATATCACCTGATTAAGATAAGAACGAGTATTCTTGTTAGACTTGATAAGATTAGATTCAATGAGTTCCCCCTCCAATATTATTGGTGGAATATTTGGGGTAAAAGGTTTGGGAATGGAAGAAGTCAGCGAAATACTGACACATCCCCCCTCAAGATTTGACCATGGAGGAGAATGAATCCTCAAAAATCTAGGATGGATATGATTTACAACTATACCCATATCTACATGGACAATTGAATATTTTAACCCTTTTCAAAATATAACTAGATAAGGACCAGACCAATTAGAACCCAACTTATCAGTTTGTCACCAGATCAGGAGTGGTAATAAATAACATAATCTCCAATTTGATATTCAGGCAAAGTAGTTCTATTCTGGTTACTTTTTTGAGTCTCCTTTTTGTTGGTTACTTCAATTGATTCCATGGTTTGAGCTTGAAGGCGAATAATCTCTTTTTTTTAGTACTAGATGGTTGAAGGCGAATAATCTCATCAACCAGATTTCTCATAACTAAATCAGTTTTTTCTAGTAAACTTCCTCAAGGATTGCTTGAACCTTTGAAGGAGCTGAGGGATCTCACCCATAAATACATTCGAAGTATGACATCTTGATAATTTGATGATAACTTATTTGGTAAGCGAACAAAGCACTAGATAAATAGAAGTTCCAGTGAGATAAGTAAATTGATGCCATTTTCCTTAAAATTAGACTAAAATTCCCTTGACTCACTCAATGGCCCCATTTGTGGAGGGATTGTATGGAATGACAAAACTGTTGGGCATTATTGAATAACTTTGATTACTCTTGTAAGAGCTGAGAAGTAAAGTTCTTTCCATTGTCTGACATAAGTACTTTGGGGCATCCATGTTGGGTGATTTGCAATAGAGGAATAACACAGAAGTTCTCGAAGAGGGAGTAGCAATGGATAGGGCTTCCACTTAGTTAAATGGTTGACAGCCATGAAAATGTTTTGGTGTCAATGTAACCCCTGAGGAAAAGGTCCTACACATTGATTCTTACCACTCCAAATGCTTTAGTCGGTGAATCACTTGATGCTTATATATTTATATTATATTTATTTGAGGCAAGCCGACCAGGGGATGGACATTACGAAATAGAGAAAGAAAGTATCGACATGAAACCTGAGCAGGGTCAACTCTGTCGTAGAAAGTTTTTTTCACCTGCGGATCGGGACTCGGATTTTTCTGTTTACGTCATGGGTAAGGTTTTCGTGTTATTATACCTACTAACCGCCAGTAGCTTCCTTCGGCTGGCAACCGATCGATGTGCGAAGGGCGGGAATCGAACCCGCAACCTTCAGGTTGGTAGCCGTAGCCCTATCGACTCGCCTTCCACCCCCTCGAATCACTTGATGCTGATAAGTAGGGTTGTTTGCGCCATGACTTTTACAGATGAGACATGAGTTAAGTTTCTCTCTAATGGTTAAATCATATTATTCAAATAGTATCAGGTTTTTAACTACTCTTGGGTTTTCTTTAAACCACTATGATCTACTTTTCCATGTCCTTCCATGATAGCGTGGTATTTCGAATATGGGTGTAAAAAGAGTAACCACTTGTAATTAACCTTCTTATACAAAGATCCTTCTTGTATCATGGTATCTTTAGTAATAGTTTTTAGGAAGGCACAATCTTCTTCAGATTCTCTATCCCACAACACAGGCCGTCCAATTAAATTATATAATTGCTCCTCTTTTACAGAATCCAAGATCAGTATAGGCAATAGGGATAGGCCGTCATCTTGATGCTGGGTACCTGAGCAATGTACAATTGAAAAATCGTAATTTTGTAGTCTTAGGGCCCAACGTGCTAGTAACTCATAAGGATCCTACATAATTTTTCAACCATCTTAAAGAAAAATGGTCGGTAACAAAAGTAAAATGGTTGCCATAGAGTAAAGGTAGGAAGTGTAGGATTTCTAAAATTACAGATAAACACTCCCACTCAGTTATGCTGTAATTAAGTTCATCTTTGGATAATGTTTTGCTGTAAAACGCTACAGGATGGTCAATCTTCTATTCATCACACTGGGTAAAATAGCCCAATAGCTACATTACTTTCATCAGTATGCAGAATAAAAGGCTCATCAAAGCGAGGATGGATCAAAACAGGTTCCTTAGGGCAGTTCAGAGAGAATTAAAAGACTGTTCCTGAGCTGAGCTCCACTCAAATGCCACATCTTTTTGTAATAAATGGAATAAGGGCTCTGCCATATTAGAAAACTTAAGTATAAGTTGACAATAGTATCCAACCATAACAAGGAGAACTTGTATGTCCCATAAGGAGGTTGGGGGTGTCATTTGTTTAATAGCTTGGATTTTATCCAAAAGTGGTTGAATGCATTTAGAAGAAACCTGGTGACCTAAGGATTCCATTTCACTCTGAAAGAAGGAACATTTGGAGGGTTTGAGCTTTAGTGAAGAATTCTGAATTTGTCTAAAAACTTCTTTTAAATGATTAAATGCTCAGTAAATGTTTTTAGAAAACACAGCAATATCGTCCAAATATACCAGGACATAGGTCAGCTTTAGATCCTATAACATAACATCCATGGCCCTTTAGGATGTTGCTGGTGCGTTTATCAACCCTTGTGGCATATGAGTTGGTTCAAATAAGCCCTCACTAGATATTAGGGCCCATTTATCTTGGTCTCCCGGTGCTAATTAGATTTGCCAGTACCCACTGTCTAAGTCCATCACCAAAAAATAGGTTGAGCCATCTAACAACCAGAGGGAATCATTGATCCCTGGTAAAGGGTAGCTATCTTGTTGAATAATTGTGTTTAACCTGTGATAATCCATAACCACCAAATTGTGAGTCATCCTTCTTTTTCACCAATAACAGAGGTGAGGCCCAGGGACTAATGGAGGGTTATAATAATCCAGCCTCCAATAGTTGATGTAATTCTTTGATGACCTGTGATTCCTCCACTTTTGACTTATGATAGGGTTTGGCATTAATAGGAGGGTGATCTCCAGTTTCAATGGTATGAACCACTCCCTTCATATTAACAAAATCATAAGTATGCTTGGAAAATATGTTGAAGTATTCTTTCAAAAAATTGAAGTGCTTGTTTCTCCTGTTCTTTAGAAAGGTGTTTTCCTATTGCAGGTCCCACAGTAAGAATCTCCTGATTGGTTTTAGTCCAAAACCTTGTAGACTTCCCTAAGTTTAATGTCATAAATTGAGATAGGGGCAAAAGTTTGAAATAGGCTATTAGATTTTTTGATCTACTGTTTTCAGTTTATTGGTAAGTTTGCCAATAAAAAAGTGATCTAAATATGAATAATATAATACCCCAGGATAAGGCAAGATCTCTTTAACAGAAGAGTTAAAAATGCCTTGGACTTGTACTGAATGGCCCTTGAGAATAGAAAAATATAAAAATGTATTGACAATAACCTGAGATTTTGGAAAAATAATCACAATCTCAGGGGAGAAAATAGGCATTCATTCTTCTATGTCAGCTGTCATAGAGGGTACTTTTACTCAAGGACCTGCGACATGATACTGAATGGAATAGGACCTCTTTGATCCCTCTAACAGACATACCCGACATCTTGTATGTTAAGCATGGTCAGATAAAAGCAATGGAACCCTATACCCCAAAAGGGTTAGAGAAGAGTCGGGGTAATTAATAATTCCATTAAATTCCCACAAAAAATGAGTCCCCAAGAGAAGGTCATAACTCAAGTTCTTAAAGATGATTGCAGGAACCATAAAAGTTAACTTCTCAATTTTTAATGGGAGTGATGAAAAGCTCCAATTGATCAAGTACTCTGAGGTCCTTCAGTGCTGTATTCTTCATAATGTGAAATATTGGGTGTTAATTTAATCCATTTGATCATTTTTAACAAGATTACATTCACCGGAGATCCAACAATAATAGCTTTAGCATTAACTTGATTCACTCAAAAATCAATATGGGCAGTTATACTTCCAAACTGAGAGGGTAAAGCCAACAAGGAAGGCAAGGAATAATAAGAAAGTTTATCTTTTTAACTCTACAGGGTTTTGATGTTCCTGATGCATACTCACATCATTATCAAGATGTTAGTCTTATTAGTTTAGTCTTTTTTCTTCTTTTTATCAGCTTCCTTTTTATAACAACAGTCTTCTATATGGAAGTATCAGTGATAATAAATAATTTGAATAGCTCTAGCATTTTCAGGCACTGCGTATACTTTAGGAAGACTGGGTCTCAGAGAGTCATAGATTTGGGGCTATCAGTAAATTGAGGAGGCAATTCCAACTTGGCCTCCTCTATGTCTAAGGTACTACTGATATTCTTTTTTATGCTAATAAGGTAGACTTGCATCTGAGACCTAGAAGTAAAATCAGACATAACAGCAGTAATAGCATTGTCCAAATTTAACTGGCCACATGCTACCAAAGTATGAGCCTCCCAATATAATTGATGAGCTTAGTCTTTGGTGTTTCATTTCAATGGGGCTGTATGCCCATAAAATCCTGTTTCTGAGAGGATAAGGTTTGTTCACTGCCAAATTCTTTTAACAATGCTTCCCTAACCTGAGACCAAGTAGAACAAGTCATCAAATGAGGTGCCATTATATCTTAGGAAAATTGAGTAAGTCAATTTGGTAAATAATTTATTTTTTGATGGTCTGTGGCCTCACTCAGAGCCTTCTCATATAAATAGAAGAAGGAGATGATACTGGCTTCCCCAGGAGAGTAATTACCCTTAAATACAGGTTTAAAACTCATAGGAGCATTGGTTGTTGAAACATGCACTCCAGGTTGTTCTGATTAAGTGGAGATGTAAGATTAGAATCAGAATCTTGGGAAAGTTATTGAGGATAGGAACCAGCTGCTATGGTATTAATTTCATTAATCCAATGATTTAGATTAAAATGCCCCATTTTTCATACAATCTGTGAGATAACTCAAAAATTTGCTCCTGCTGTGCATAATATTTAAGTTCCAAAGTTTCAATATTCTTGACCATCTAGTACTAAAAAAAGTTTCAATATTTTTTTATAGAATAACTTTTTTGGATTCACAGGCCTTTAATAGGATGACAGTATCCTTTGCCCATTTACCCAGATTATTCAATTTGTCAGATAAGAATGAAGCGATAATAGGGGATCAATAGGTACCCCATTGGGAGTTAAATTACACTGCTTGGCAACTTTATGAAACTGCTCACTTAATTATTCAATTATGCTTAAAAGAGTGTCAGCCTGCTGAAGGGATCCTGAATACCTATCAGCACCAGAGGGTCCACGAGATCCATCAGCACCAAGAGTCCACGTGGCCCTTCACTGCCTGGTGGCCCACGACGTCCTTCACCAAGAGGATCTTGTTCCCCCTGAGGTCCCATATTTTCTTTGGTTTTTTCTACTATATTAACTCGAAATTATATGACTGAGTACAATTGCTCCAATTGGAAGAGGATATTTTTAATTTACTCTTCCAACAATTGATTATAATTAGAAAGTCAGGAAAAGTGACTCTCCATTCAACCTGAATTTCCTGGACTCGCTTCATTACCTATGAGGCAACAAAACTATATATTCCTTGATCAAGCTGAACAAGTTGTTGTTGCACTTCATTAAGATGAGTTTTTTTTTAGTACTAGATGGTCCCAACCCAAGGGGGGATTCATCGATGTCATTAAGATGATTTTGATTACTAATAATGGCGTCACAATTATCTTTACTAAACTTAGAGGCAGGCTTATAGATCTCAGTAACATGATTATATAAGGATTGGAATCCTTATATAAATTAAGCATCCCTTGATGATGCATTCCTACTACTTGTAATAAGTAGTTAGAGTAAGGTGTACAAAATGGTTTAAATATTGCTCAATACCAATCCTTGGAAATTGAGAAGTTTTTATAAATCCCTTATCATAGAGGGTACAGCATTAGTACAAGATTGAGTAGAATGGATTCCAGGAATTAGAACCCCATCAAGTATATTATTAATGATGCTTCTTAAAACCTCAGGCTTTAATTAAAAGTTCATAATAAAGCTTAAATTATGACCATAATTTATAAGTTGGAACAGAATTCCAACATAGATGGTACTTTTGGGATTTCAGTTCTAAGGAATGGACCCATAGTAAAATACTTCCTTGCTAATGGTCTTAAACTCTTCAGGCAAAAAAAGGGGAATCCATCTTAGTGATTAACGTTTTCTCAAGAGAGTAACTCAGAGAGCCCCCTGTAATGAGAACCACTATTTGAAGTTTTGACTTGCGCTTCCAAAAGGATGGGTAAGTCTCAAAGTTACTTTATGTAATTTCCAAAAAGATATGAAAGATAATAAATATAAGGTTGTAAATTTACCTGTCTTTATATTATCAAAAGGATTGAATATTTATAGGTTTCAAAGTAGTTTGGGGTTTATCAGATCTTTTCAATTGGTGTTTGATAAAATGTTCAGATATCACTTGATAAGGATAAGCTAGGTCATTCTTGTTAGTCTTGGTATGATTAGATTAATTGAGTTCTCCCTGCAATATTATAAGTGGATTAATTTGGTTAAAAGGTTTATAAATGGAAGAATTTAGAAAAATACCGACAGGCTCCTAAGGTAAAATCTCGCCACATTAATTTGTAACACTTTTATAATGATCCAGCCAGTTGGATTGGATCCAAGTCAACACCAGAAACACCCTAGTGTGTTGATCCTATTAAAATTAATTGCAAAGGAGTTCTCAAGAAAATTTTGAACCTCACCTTATTACTTCTTCCATTTAGCTTATAAGAATGCAATCCCCAAAAGGTTCTACTGTCAATCCTTTTTCCAACTTTACTTAAACTCTTTAAAAGCTACTTGATTTTCAACTTATTAAATCAAGAAGATCGGGTGCTGATCTCCAGCTATAAATGTCGCTTTTGAAATCACCTGGCAGGTGTTGACTCTCCCAACTCACATTACGCCAAACATCGTGGGTGGCTGTACTAGCACTATTTTGACTGTTACTTGGGAGGATAACTCATACTGAGTGGCAGTGCAGTCTTAATTACATCAGCAAGCTCCATGTCATCTGGGCCTAGACTATAGTTTCATGTTGTAAGGTCTGTGTCTGTAACTCTCCCGTTTCCAGAGAGGTGGTACAGGGTGCACCGCCACACCATTAGGGAATTAGTAATTGTCCAGATGGTAAACAGGGAACTTCTGAGGTGCTGGAATAGAGGGGACCCAGGGCAAGGTGGTACAACGCAGGATATAGTAGTAAGCAACTAACAAACAACAAAACTTGGGTCACCCCAAAGGGGAGTCCTTAGCCAAGTAAGGATCTGTGAAGGAGTTCTTGGGTGCCTCAGTCTGGAGGGGACCAGGGCTGCACATTGGTGTTTCAGATTTGGTAGATATAGATAAAATAAAATGATCAACGTTGTTAAAAACCTCCTCAAGGAGAATCACATACAGGTTCACCCAAGACACCATTTATAAAAAAGTAAATATAATGGGAATTTTTAGGAAAGTTGATCAACAAGGAAGGTTGGTCTTGAGAAAACATATTTAAACAAATGGGAAATCTAAAACTGGTGGAAGTGGTGCTAAGCTCAGGCGCACTAATAGGCGCACGCTTCCATCAGCCAGGGTACTATACCTCAAGATTGACCAAACTCAAGTTATTGATTGTAGACATAGCTGACAAATATAAAAATATCAAAAATGATACAGGTTTTGAAACTTTATTTGCCGAGCAACCATACTGAACCTCGCCACTTATAATATAGCTAGTGCGTTTAACATCTTTATTGTAAAACAAGGCTGAGCGTCACACAAATCTCCTAGTCTGAGCTGGGCATATCTGGCCTAAACCTAGCGCTGGTCCAGGGTATGTTTGAGGTTAGGAAGGCCTGATAATTTAACCTTTTTAGCCTCCAGACAACTAGCTTTATCTTTGCAGTTTGTACCTTAATCATGTCATCAGGCCATGACATTACCCTCTCATTCTCTTGAGGCTCCACCCCCTCCAGGGGCTTTTGCAAGGTAAATTTTTTTGTGTTGGCACCAACTCCATAGCGGCGATGGTTTGCTGAGAAATGGTCCTGATTCTTCAGGGAACCACAAATAAAAACTTGTATCAGATCCTGGTCATGGGTTCAGTCAAACGCTGGTACCCAACTGTTTTTCTAAAGCATCAAATCCCTTCCAGGATACTAGGTACTCAAGCCTTCTTCTGACTCTTCGTGAGCCTATAATTTCCTCCACTTCCCATTCCAGTGTCCCATCCACGAGATAGGCCTCTGGAGTCTCTGTGGGGGCCTCAAACAACGTAAGCTAACTTTCATGAAAAACCCAAAAGATCTGGAATGAAGGGGGAGATCCAACTGATATGAGGCGTGGCCCACCTTTCTGACATTGCAGTAAGGCCCAATCCTCTTTGGTCCCAATTTTTTACGTGGTTGCTTAACGGGGATGTTTTTAGCATCCATCATCACGTGATACCCTTCCTTTTACGCAGGATCTACCCATTTCCTCCCATCCACATTCTACTTATAAGCTTGCATAGCGACATCCAAGTTTGTGCTCACCCCCTGGTGTACTTTCTTGATCATTTTTTTAAATTTACATCACCGCTTCCACTTTAAATACACAATTGGGCTCCATGTTGAAGGCGGAGTTGAAGCCATAGTTGGCGAAGAAGGAGTAACAACCGATTGTTGCATGTTTGGAGTTGTTATAGCTGAATTGGGCCATGGGGAGATGGAAAACCAAATCTGATTGGTCTGTGGCTGTGTAACACTGCAGAAACTGGTCCAAGCACTAGTTCATTCGTTCAGTCTGCCCATCTGATTAGGGTGATAGGAAGTTGAATGGCAGGGACGGATTTAAAGAGTCTTACACAACTCTCCCCAAAAAACAGAGGTAAACTGGGGTCCACATTTGCTAATTATTTCTTGAGGGGACCCCGTGAATAGTAAACACATACAAGACAAAGAGCCTAGCCATTTCTGATGCAGGTTACCGTGGTTCTGCAGGGAATAAAGTGGGAGAACATCTTAAAACGGTCCACCGCCACCATGATGGCATCATAGCCATCAGATACAGAAAAATTCACAATAAAATCCACCAATAAAGAAGTCCAATGCCCTTCAGCCTTTTGAACTAGTACTAACAACCCCTCTAGTGGCTGGCAATTCAGTTTTACTTGGTTGCAGAACAAGTAATTTTACAATACCTGCCTAGCTGAGCGGCTAATCCCTTCCAATTGTAAGTGTGGAGAATTAGCTCCAGAGTTTTCGCCTTCCCAGGATTACCAATGGTGATTCCGTCATGATGGTCCTGGATGATTTCCTGGTGAAGTAGTCCGGCGGGAATCCCATAGGCACCTGTGAAACCCCACCATCCCATCCTTCTAGTGATAACTTCTGGTAATGTAATCCTTATTCTACGCGATCTTGGAAAGGTCCATGTTATATTCAGCTGACAAGACTGTGAAAGGGCTACCTTTTTAAACATACCATATTCCTCCGCATTTTCCAGAGGAGCAAGTGCTGGCCCATGGGCCAAGGGAGAGGGAAATTGAGACACAATCTTACCCAGCGGAATCATCAAATGGGTATTATGCACCACTACCTCCTTAGGATTGGGAGATAGTGCAGGGTTGCGGCTCAAAGCATCCACCAAATCATTCTCCTTTCCATTAGTAAACTCATAGGAAACCAAAATTGAGCTAGGGTCTCGTACCAGCAGGTTTGCCATGGGGTCAAAACATGAGGTATGCGGTAGTACAATAATGCATGGTGATCTGTACACATGTGTAATGGTTGGGATGAGTTTTAAAAGTGGTGACGTCAATAAGTCAGCACCTCAACTATTGACAATAGCTCTTTGTCAGATACAGTGTAGTTTAACTCAGGCAGGGACATCTTCCAAGAAAAATATCCCACCAGATGCTCTATTCCATCTACATCTACTTATAATAAGGCAGCCGCTATGGAGAAGTTAAAGACATCAGTAGCCACAATGAACTCTTATTCTGGATCTACATGGTGAAGGATGGATGTGGACATCAGGGTGCACTTTATAGCCTGGAAAGGAATCCTGAAAAATGGGGGACCACTGGAGAACTTTAGCTATTCTCCTTATACAGGGGTGCTGACACCTCAGAAAGATTTGTCATGAATTTGTTTAGTAACATACACGTCCCAAAATAACTTCTCAATACCCTGACCAAAGTGGGGGTGAGCCACTCCCAAATCGCTTTTCCTTGTCTGGAGTTATCATGTGGTCTTGCTCAAACATGATGTTGCCCAGGAAGATGACCTGGGACTTGAAGAATTCGAACTTACTGATTTTCAGCATAAGGTTAGCTGCCTTTGACCTCTCCACAAATTGCCAAAGGTGTACTGCATGGGACTCATGATCAGGGGAAAACACCAAAATAGCATCCATATAAGCTACCGCGCATAACCCAGAAGGTCCCCCAAAGACGCATCAATCTGGCGTTGAAAGATAGCAGGGGCATTTTTAAGCCCAAAGGGCATAACCCAACATTGGAAAATTCATTTTCTGGCATGGAATGCGGTTAGCCACTCCAAGACTTTCTTGATCTGGATCTGATTGAACGGTTTTAAAAAAAATCTAATTTGGAGAAGACTCTCGCCTTCTCCACATATCTTGCAATCTGTGAGTCCAGTGGTATGGGATGCAAGTATGGTGCTGTGACGTTGTTGAGATTCCCATAATCTAATCATGAGCGTAAGGTACTATTGGCCTTTTTCACGAAGAGAAGTGGGGAGCATAGTGGGGTGGTACTCTAAAATATTGCGCTTTTTAACTAACTGCTCCTTAACTCAAACATCTAAGGCCGCTCTTGTACATTCAAGGGGTAAATGGGAGAAGTTATATGCATCAGATCAACGGTGAGCTTATACTCAAAATCAAACTCTGAATGCGCTGGCAACACACTTTCAGAAGCCTCATCAAATAAAAATTCCAACCCCTTTAAACAGGAAGGTAGGGGAATTTCCAAAGAGCTTCAGTAATGGAGCTATACTGAGAGTGTGTATATTGGGCCAGTGGGGAAGATCGCCCTAATAATTAGCCTCAGACAAAAGGATAACTAATATATGACCATTCTTTAATGTTAAGGACAAAGTATTGTCTTTCAAGTTGGTTCTGACGTCAAACTTTCGCGATCACTCTACTCCCAAAGTAATGGGGTAAAGAGGTTTCCCAATAGCTTGGAAGCAGTCAAAAAATGGTATTTGTCATCTTGATAATACACTAACTCCAAAACTTTCATCGTGGGAAGACCTTAGGAAGTCCCTCCCCTAACCATACCACCTGGCAGTAATTCAGCTCTAGGTATTCAGCTAGGTCTTGGCCAATAAAATTCTCAGAGGCTTTATTATCCACCAAAGTAGTTGTGCTGATTTTCACTAAAGAGTTGAAAGGGCAGCAGTCAATAAAAGTAATAGAATGATCTTTATTAATAGCAGAAAACGCCAACAATTCAACATAAAAATCTTTTTTAGGCATAAGCATGCCTCCAGGGTATGTATTTGCATCATAGAGTGGAGAGGGATATTTGGCCACTCTTATAATGAGGTCACATATCCCACCATATCTTAAGCTATTGCATAAACATTTTTGTACAAAAGTAACTCCTTTTCCACCACCTGGGTTCTTCAGATCATGGTAAAGGTCAAGCGCGGGTTCTCTGGGGTTATTAGGTATACTGAAATGGGTTCCATATCAGAGTCATAATAGAATATACTTGGCTCATTTTTATATAAGAAAACAGCGTTATAAAACGCGTTTTGGGTTAAGGACGACCCCATACCCATTTCTCAACGGGTTGTGCATCATATTAAGGCCATCACCATCAGGTCCTTCATTGATGATCCAGCCTGCACTATCCAAATGTGATTCCAAGATAAAAGCCTTCTTAATTATATCATTTTTGTTATCTTTGGTGGAAAGTTGGGGAATCACGACTCTCAGATCATAAAGCGTCCCTATCCACCATGTATGTGCAAAAAGGATGGGCACTTCCCAGTTGGAGGTAGTGAGAATAACGCCAAGACTTCCCACCCATTGGCCAAATGAGATAACAGTGGGGAGCCCCATCAAGGCTATGAAAAATGGCAGGCATACCCAATTTGTACTTAACGAGAGCCCCACATAATAAATCTTGTGTCAAAAATAAAAGTGGTTAGTCAACTAATGTAAGGAGAGTGTCTATAAATCTCCCGTTCCCAGAGAGGTGATGTGTGGTGCACCGCCACTCCATCAGGGAACTAGTCAAATCCAGATGGTAGACAGGGAACCGTTGAGGATGCTGGAATATAGGGGACCCAGGGAAAGGATGTACAACACAGAATATAGTAGCAAGCAAATAATAAACCACAAAACTTGGTTTGACCCCAAAGGGGAGTCCTTAGACAAGTGGGGATCTGTGCACGAGGGCTTTGGTGCCTCAGTCTGGAGGGAACCAGGGCTGCACATTGGTGTTTCAGATTTGGTAGATATAAGTAAAATAAAATGATCAACGTTGTTAAAGACCTCCCCAAAGAGGTCCATGCACAGGTTCACCCATGGCACCCTTGTAAAAAACGTAAAGATAATGTGGGATTTTTATTAAAAAAGTTGATCAATGAGGAAGGTAGTCCTTAAACATATTTTAACAATTGGGAGGGGGAATTGTCAATCAGTGGAAGTGGTGCAAAGCCCAGGTGCACTAATATTCGCACGCTTCCATCAGCCAGGGTACTATACCTTGAGTTCGACCAAACTTGAGTTATTTATTGTAAACATAGATGACCAATTTAAAAAACTCAAAAATAAAACAGGTTTTGAAGCCTTATTTGCCAAGCAACCATACCGAATTTTGCCATTTATAATATAACTAGTTCTTTTAACGCCCTTGCTGTAACACAGGGATGAGCGTCATGCACATCCCTTAGACCGCGCTGGGCATATCTGGCCTGAACCCAAGCTGGTCCAGGGTATGTTTGAGGTCAGGAAGGCCTACTAATTTCACTTTTTTGGACTCCTGACGACTAGCTTTATCTTTGCAGTTTGTACCATAAATTATGTCATCAGGCCATGACACATGTGGAGCATATATGTAAGTCCAGGGGAACTTTTTCTTTGCGTGGTTCAGGCGATTTTCCCATTTCCAAATAAGAAGGGTCTAAAGAGGGTAGGTGTACCCCTCATCAACCAGGGTGACCTCACCCACATGGTAGACAAGTGCTTGGTAACAGCGCACCCTCTGAAGATTCCTCCCCTGGTACCTGCGCTCACCTCTACAGAACTGTCCACCAAATTGAGGAAATCTGCACTGAAATCATTGTTATCAGAGATGAAAGGTCTGAAACCAATGGGAATAAAGCCTGATGATCAGAAAACTAATAGCTGAGAAAGCAAGTATTGAATTCTTAACTAAAATCCTGATGGTATTGAGTAATCTAGCAGTATGATCACTGATTCCAAACAACCCTTAAAAATTGAAGAAAATGATCCTCAATGAGCAGATGTTAACTTCAGGGACCATTGCAGATAATAAGAAACCCCTATCTAAAGAATTGTTATTTGCACCAGATGCAACTCATCTGGCCGACAAATGCCCCTGTGACTGGGCACAGGCGGGTTGGTCATCCCAAACCCGTTTCCAATCAATTGGGACCGCCACTATGTGGGGTGGCCCTAGGGAATTCCTTTGCCCATCAGGCCAGATGTCATCGTGTCAACTGACAGAAATGCAGTCAATCCTTGGTCTAGGCGTTCGTGGATGAACCAATAACAACTTGGCTTGCCACTGAATCCATTTGATATCAGTTCAAATTAAAGTTATTTTACCCCTCACCCGAAAATTTGACAGTTTAGGTAAAATTTGAGGGCCCCAATCCCTACTTGGACCTACTATCAAATAAACCACTATCTAATCAGTTGCATCGCACTGAGGTAATTGTTGGTCAATTCTCTTTATTTTCCTTTCCAAAGAATTCCTACTAGTACCCAAATTTTTTATATACTCAAAATTCTTCTTACTGAAGTCCCAATAGCACTAACTTGGTGGCCCATTGGTCCCTACACTGGATGGTCTTTACCAGTTTTGTAATTACAATCACTCCCACCATAATCAACTGGATCCAACAGACAAGAAACATCTGGAAATTTAACCCCGTTATTGAGGCTATCCGTTGCCAAAATATCAGAATCCTGTGGCCTCATATATTTCACTTTCAAAAGAGGATCCGCCCCATTGTCTCTACTTTAGTAATGAACACTTCAAGCAGTAATTCTGAGGTAGTAAACCCAGTAGTACCATCCCCTGCGGCAATACCCGCAGGATTTGAGGTTGTTTCTGTTTGGTTTATTACTAAGTGTATTTTAAAAGCTCGTCCTACATAATAAGTCATTGTTACCTAATTCGCAGCTCCATACAATGTCATTTAAGTGGCAATGCCACTGGCATTCTGGCTTGCTTTTTGGGTGCTTACACTTCCCAACTGGCAGGACGGTCTAAACTTCTTCTGCCGTTTTCCTGACATATATCTCAATAACTCTTTATTTTGGATTGAATTTTTAGCTCCAACCATAGTTTTGGCAAAGTTTAACTATAATATCCCCATAAGGACTAAATTCCTAAGAAAGAAGGTATTAAATGTCTTTACAAAAGAAACACCTTAAATATTTTGGACAATGTTGCCTTTAGTGTATCATCTAAAAAGGTTTGTACCATTGACAAGGAAGAACAACTCTATTAAATTAATTCTCAAGGATGTCATTATTTCATTACATTACAAGTTAGTTGTAAGGAAAATCCAAGAGATGCCTACTCAGATCAACAAAAATTGGGGATTACTATTAAAATCAAAATTGTATGACTATCATTCCGCCTAGAATGCATCTAGTGGCTAACACTGGAATAACTTTGAAAGTACCAGAGAAGTTGTACTTAGATATTAAAGCCCCTAGGAAGAAGTTGAGGTTCAAACCCTGGGTTGCTCCAAGGATTCTGGTTCCAGACCATGAGAAATTTAAGCACTACTGTCCATCCTATAAAGCTCCAAACTGGTTGGGGTGAATCAAGATGTTGTATTCTCCCATTTAATCCCAATAATTGTAATCAGGTAATTTTACAAGTTTTGGGATGTTATTTCAAAGGAAATTAATGTAAACCACTGCCAAAAATATCCATGTAATGGCGGACTGTAGTAACTTGCTGAGCTAACAGAGAATCAACAAGAAGTAATCACGTTTTTCATAAAGTATTAGCTGATATTTGATCATTATTATCAAGCCCTAGGATGTGCGACAAACGTGATTTGTAAGTCAAAACATGGAAACACAAAGCAATATAAATGAGGCCAGTCTGCTAATAAAACCCACTGAAGCAGTTATATGATGAAATTATTAAGTAGGTTGAACATGGGTTTCTCACGCCATCTTTAAGTCATGGGATAGCCTGATCCTGATAGTTAAATGAAAAGATGAATCCATTTAGGTGGTGATTAATTATTGCCGACTAAAAAATAAACAAGGTTGGGTTCTATTTCTTTCTTAGGGGTAGATAATGCATTAGATCATTTAGGTGAAGGAAAAATTTCTCAGCTATGGACCTGGTCCTGGGGTATTGGCAGATAGAGTTACTAAAAGAAAATCAGGAGAAATGTGTATAATATCAGCATAGGGATTATATGAGCTGACTAAAATGACGCAAAGTTTTTTAATGCACTTGCCATGTTTAGAGATCTATAAATTTCAGCATATGTGGTTAAAGATATCATGAGTTTAAAGTATTTGGATGAAATTAATGTTTTCAGTTAGCTGTTTACAGATCACCTTGAGCATACAAAAGAGGGGTTGAACATTTAGTGGGGGCCAATTTACTTTAAGCCAAAAATGTATTTATTAAGAAGAAGCTCAAATATCTGATTTTATATAATCTCCAGTGGACTTCTGTAAACTTTTGGGTAGTTTAATGCACAGATTGGTTGTGAAATAATATTGAAAACACTACCATCTAGTACTAAAAAAATAATGAAAACACTAGTTGTATGATGACAACTAGTAGGTTGAGTCTTTAAAATAGGTGGAAACGAATCCACTCTGGTAACTGTATTTGAGAAAAACAACTAGGGACTTATTTTCCCTTCAATCTTCAATTTAGAAGTAAATATAAAAGCTATATTTCGGTTGAATTCTGTTTTTATTAGAGAATGCTAGGGGTTTTTATAGGCAGAAGGCAGATAACTTTTCAGATAGTTCTCTGAAAATCAACTGATTGATTTCCTGATACTTCTAACACTTAGGATTAACTTCCAATGATGGCGAATGCCTTCATTTTAGTTAATCCTCAGCAGTTTAACCTTTCACAGACTGGCAACCCTCCCCTTGTGTTAGAAAACATACACAGATGGGCTGGGGGCAGTGTTACCTGATTATGATTACTAGCTACTCCAAAACAAGTGTTAAAAAGCTTCAGTAACTTCGTAAAATTGACCCTAATTATTCAGATCCACTGAATGAACTATCCACTATGGCAAATTGACTATTGGCAATCAAACCCTAATCAAATTGCCTAATTATTATTGTCGGGGATGATGCCCAATAAAACATTAATCAAAACCAACTATCTGATTATATTCTTTTGGTTAATTACAACTAACAATTTATTTGAGGATGATCCCCAACAAAATATTAATTGAAATCAATTGTTAGATTATATCCTTTTATTTAATTTGACTAACAATTTAGTCAGCAACCATCACCAAATGATAGATTGCTTTTTAACAATATTCAAAATTCTAATCAGCAAGTGAGACGGATAATGTGGTCAACTGAATTTCCAACAACTTTAACCACAAAGGCAGAAGCTATTGGCAAGTTAATACATATGTCAATACTATAGAGCATATGGAATGTCCAAGACTTTTTAAGGAAAATCTGTTATTACCGCCAATTCATTAGATACTTTACAATTATTGATGAACCATTATTTCATTTGTTGTAGGAATCAAACAAGGGAATTACATGGAAGGAAGAAGCTCAAGACTTGTTCTATGAGTTATAGAATTATATAATGACTAGTCTCATTCTGAAACCATCCAAAATTCAACTGGCCTTTCATAAATCATTTAGATGCGTCATTATTTGCAATTGGTGCCATTTTACCCAAGTTGATGAAGCTGATGATGAGCATCCAATGTCCTATGTAAGTCATACACTAAAGCCAGCTGAGAGAAACATCATAACAGAGAAAATATGTTTTTCAGTTATATATAAGTGTTAATGGTTTTTTAATTATATTAATGGGATGCAGTTCAAGATTATTAATGACTAATCTTCACTACGCTAGTTGTATAAGCTAAAAGAATCTGAAGGGAGATTGGACAGATGAGATTTGAAGTTGTAAGCCTATAACTTTAAGATTTTTCATAGGGTGGGAGCAATTTAATGTAATGCAGATGGGTTAATGAGATTACCTGTCTTTCATTTTGTGTACCAGCAATCATATAACCTTTATCAATGAGTGATTGATGGAAACGTAGGGGATGATACCCAAGAAATACAGAAAATGTTAAAGAAGTATATGTAAATCTGAAAACATACAATGAAAACTCTATAAGATTATCAATGATGATAACTAATTATTTCCAAAATTATCAAAATGTTCTGGATAATACAAGTCATCCATAAGTTCATATGCCATGGTGACCTAAGAAAAACGCTGGATCATCTTTAACAGTACTAATACTGAGAATCATTAAATATAACGTTGCAGAGTACTTGTCCTGTTGTGTGGAGTGTCAGCCCCACAAGCCCACAAGAAATTTAAAGGTTATCAGCTAGTGCACCCTGGGTTCGCCTGGCCTATGGTATCAAGCGATGTGTTAATGCTGTTGAGTGCCATTACTAGGCAAATAAAATATATCATAATTGCAATTACCATTTGACCAGATGGATTGATACCAAATATTTGGGTAAAGTAGATACCACAATTACTTTTAAATTCATTTTAGAACAACTCATATACCAACACATATGACAAAAGTGTTACTCAGCGATATGAGAACCTATTTTACCTCTTTTGTGATACCTATATCAAATAAAATAATGGGAATTAAAGAAATGGTATCTGTTCTCTATCAGATAGATATGGACATGCTGTAGAAAGGGTAAGTGGTATTCTTGCAACAAAATTAAGGAAATTGTTTTCAGTAAAAAAATTTCTTGGGAATCTTAATTGAGCTAAATAACGTTTACATATAATATCAGTTATCATATAGCTATTGGGAAACGCCATTAAAGCCATTATATGGAAGCAAAGATGCGTTACCACTGATTTTTTACTCAACACTAGAGTCAACTTCAGGAATGAGTCCTTAATAATATAAAAACAAATCGTCAAATATTCTTATTTGCAGTCTCAAGCATTTGATACACCACTGAAGAAAAGGATAAGCAAAGAAGACGATGATTTAAATTGACCAACTTATAAAGAAATCATTAGTGGTGATAGATTAGTTTATTAAGACATGCTTGGATTTGGATAAAAAAATATTTATAAGCCCTGTGGTCTGAGCCTTTTTTAATTAAAGCTAAATAGGCGATGAATGCCTATATAATCAAAAATCTCTTTGATGGTTGATTTGCTGATATGTTCCATATAGATACTTAAATTATTAAAGCTATTGATATTTATATATATATATCAATAATTCATTAATTTTACAGATATTATGCATTTCGTTTTTTTAGTGACCATGTTCATGGAACATTTGCACACATAAAACATCCTTGGCGGTGGAGGGATAAATTCCCATTGTAATAGTAATTATAAAAATGAAAAGAATTACATATGCTTCTTAAATTGAGCTGTGGAAGAAAAATGAGAACTAAGACCAAGTTTTTACAAATGAGCAAAGTTGAAGTGACGCCATCTGTTTCAATAAAGTTAATGTCTATAATTTTGCAATAATGAGCATTTCTGGATCCCTGAAGATATTATTTGCTGGATAATCTGGCCAAACCAGGGGATGTGTTGAATTTTTTAGCCCACATTACCCAGCGGTATTGGATATCTTCTAAAAATTAGGCTTGTTCTACTTCAGATGGCTTACAAAAAGTGACCTTAATGGATGTTAAAGTTGATAATAATTGATAAATATTGTTTGGACGTTCTCCTGTGAACCATTAGTAAATTACTGTAATAGGACTTGAAAAAGATATTGATAATATTAATGGCTTGTATGGAATGATCACAAAAAATGTCAATAAGCGGCTTTTGTTGTTTTAATAATCATAAACTAAAATTCCTTGGTGAATTGATTGGGTTATGTTGCTTATTGATAGGGTTTGTTGTCAGAGTTACTAATGCGTTGACAGCGATTTTCATGACAGTAACTTTTAGAGTAGCATGGGCAATGTGGCCTACCATAAGTGGGTTAATGTTACATTGCCTAAGTATGGTTGTATACTCATAACTATTAATATACTGTGGTTGATAAGACATTGGAAGATGTTGTTTTGGAAATTATCTCATGAAGGTTGTAATCTAGTTGGCGTTTTTTACTGACTAGATGTATGGATAACAAAAGAGATAATTTACTAATAATATTTCCAAGGTAAGCTCACTAACAATAATTGTCATTTATAATAAGATGACAATTAAAGGGTGGAGCAATAACTCCCTAGTGAAAATTTATTATTCAAATAAAGACAAAAATTGATACAATATCTATTATATATATTTCTCGTTGAAGAATCAAAAGTATTAGTTGTCCTTGTCTAGTTTTAAAAAATCAGGAAAAGTATATCTGAGTGGGGTCAGAACCACTTATAAAGGAGACTTGACTTGATAGTTGTCTTTAGACAATTAGCGATCTACTACGTTTCTTTCTTTCTGCTAAGCATCACCTTTAAAATATTATGTTACTTTTAGATACTTAGTTCCTTTATAATAGCAATTAAACATCATAGAATAGTGGCGACAAAACCTGACGAGGATCAGTCTGACTCAGAGAAAAAACCAGAACCCTATCAAACCTTATAGCTACCCAAAGTTGCCAATATGTGATCAACAAAGACACCTATCTCCAGAAGGAAGCCTCAAAGGCAAATGCTGCCCATAATGCACTTAAATCAATGTGTTGTTTGCAAACCATACTAGTGAATCATCCACTTTAGTTGACCTGCCTCAACAAAGAAGTGCAGATAACCATCAATCAGAAGTCTTATTTAATCATTCAGTGGCAGTGGCGGAGTTCACTATTAACACAAAAACCGCACATAGTTTTGAGATGTTCAGTTATCTGACAGCCAATTGATACTGACTGTCAAGGCATAGTATTTTCAGATGTAAATTCCAGGACAGATAACTGTATAGGACGCCTAATTAAGCTTTTTTATCTATGAAAACAACCAAGGAATAAACCAATGGCATAACCCACTAAGGATGCTAACCTTGAAATAAAAAACCGCTAGGACCTTTGATTAGTTTAATAAAAACCAAAGCATATCAATAAGTTGGCACCGATAAAAGAAAAGAAAATCTACATATATAACCACTAAAACCTGCGGACACATGTCACAAGCCCTGAAGATGATAACTGATAAACTTAAGTTAATGGGACTCTGGCTTCGCTGCCACCCATGTGAAGTTGGGGGTCATCCCCTCAAAGAATAAACCTCAAGGGAACTCGGAGACTCTGCCTATGGCACCCTCATGCAAAGCCCAAGATGTGGCTCAAACCATAAACAAAAGTTCAAAAAATGCCTCTGGGGCCTGGAAGAAGCATATGACACCTACCCTGCCACTAGCAACCCTCAAGAAGCCGCATTTGTGGAAGAAGTAAAAAACAATGGGCTGAAACAAGATCACAAAAGAGACTTCTTCAATCCTCTCTAGCTCATGTGGTTCACGTCTATTACAGCTAAAATCCCATTAAATACTACTCTGAGGGCTATTTTAGCTTTTTTTAATGTAATTTCTAGGGACTTCCCAGTTAACATTACCAATAAAGAAGTGGTAGAAAGCCACTGCATTGATGTGGGTTTTATGAAGCCAGAAGAAGCAGACAGCGCAATGTCCACCAACTTTGAGATCCCGCATGGTTCCCTATGCATTACCAGAACTAGGTCGATTTTAAGACTCCTTGGTAATCTCCTCAAACCTTCCAACCACAGGTGACCCGGAATTCATAAAAATTTGCACTTCATTGAGGACTAATGAAATTCATATCCATTCCATAAGTGAGCTTTAGCATGTTATCATGCTACGCTCTGACCCAACAGGTTCATGTTGCCAGAGAGTCAGATATTTCTAAACCCACGGTAGCAAAAAGCGTAGAGGTCATACTTCAAGTCAATGTCATTGGATCTTTCCATAATATTCTCTTTGTGGATCCCAATTAAGCGTGGGCCCGCTGCTCATGGTGTAACGCCTTGAGTTACCTCTACAACGATTGCACCGCGAGCAATCAAACTTACTGATACTATCCAGCCCCCCACTGTGGCCTGAAAAGATCCAATGAAGCAACAGCAGCGATCCCTCACCAAGCGATTAGGTTCTGATAGAGGATCCTTAACCAATTGACCTCCTTAAGGCGGTTGAGAACATGCAACTGACATGCAGATATACCACTTAGCGTAGTAGACCCTCTTTTAAAAGGGACACTTTTTTACCACCCTCATTACCTGTGCAGACTAAGCACAAGACTTTGAACACCCCATCAATTCTGGAAGATCTTAACCCAGAGGACACCAATCCGGCGGACTTGCCTCACGCCAAACTCACAGCACTACTGTTAAATCTGACTAGAGGGAAAAATTGATGAGAAATATGGGCAAAAGATGCTACCCAACTGATGGAGCATAGCTTAAGCACCCCCTATCAAGGCAGAACTCCCAACTTATTGAGTCCCTCACCAACCAAACATATCACATATAAACCTCTTTCTCAGCAATAAGGAGGTGGAAATGGACTTTGACAGTTTAAACAAAGTCCAAATGAAAAGCCTTGGTGATACCTGAAGGGTCCTTCTAAGCAACGTAACTGGGGTCATACTGAACTGGCTCACCGGCTCTTCAACCCCCCTGCACCCAGACCAACCCTCACCCCTTCAGCACTCCGCTTGGATTGCCACCAATAGTAAAGCTCAGAGACTCAAGAGAAGCCGCCTCACAGATGCGGGTGTAAGTTCTGGCAACCATTAGTATATGGAGGGGCCAACTATGAGGACCCCTGGGGCACCTTAAACCTGCAGTCCATAAATTTCAATGGGCTGCGGGATTACAAGTGGAGAACCCACCTCCTCTGCAACTTTAGGCTAACTCGCTTTGAT
Source organism: Massospora cicadina (assembly GCA_022478985.1). Taxonomy (NCBI): domain Eukaryota; kingdom Fungi; phylum Entomophthoromycota; class Entomophthoromycetes; order Entomophthorales; family Entomophthoraceae; genus Massospora; species Massospora cicadina. The sequence goes on from JAKSZP010018709.1 coordinate 33,145, forward strand.
ATTGCAGCCATCTAAGTACCCCACGTCCCTCCTCTGATATATAAGCATGGATTGAACGATTTATAGGAAACTCCTGTTAAAACAATGCAGTTTTCATTCCCTCAATCCCAGGTAAAAAACTACCTCTTGAAACAACTTGATGACCGCCTAATTTTGACCAAGTTATCAACCCCAAATTTTCCTTTACGCCACAAATTTATACCTTTTGAATGCAGGCCATGAACAAGATCGGTTAATGGAAGATTTTGCCTGCCTCCAACTCCCACACAATACTTTGCTGATAGCGATTTCTGCACCAAGTTGAGCTGAATCTAGAACGCCCTCCCCATGACATAAAATATTGACAGAAAACCATCTGACACCAGGATTTCCTCCAATACAGAGGATTTGCTGATTCCTTATTCCACTCAGCGTCCATCCTTGGATGCATGACCCAAATCTTGTATGAGGAGCATAAGTTTAGATCAGCTTTATGAATTGATATGGCCCTAATTGGCCACATGTTAGTCAGTAGATTAAACACTCAAAAAGCTCAAAATAACATCATTAGTGATAAAAAGTCCCTTAAGGTAGTTTAAGACTAACCTAGATCATTGCAACGTTTTTGTCTTAGAATCGCCACATAAATCCTGAACAACCCATGTATGAGAGAAAAACTGATCACAGTAATCTATGACATGTAGCCACAGTAACCCCATTTGAACACCCCAAATGTAAATGGATGGAAACAAAGTCAGGGATTTTAGTGGGTTGCCTACAACTGTGTGAAATCCCAGATGACCATGGACTACACTAAGGTCAGATGGGTCAAAGCCAGAATAAGGCATCTTGGAAGAAATTCCAAGCTAGCATCTTCCCCCATTAGTTAAAATCGTGGAAAGACACCTAAGAGATTCAATTACTTTATCTTACTAACCATGAAGAACATGTGGCGAACTTCACATTGTTGCATTACTATAAACAGTGGAAACGCCCCACCCACATCACTAAAAAACAAAAAAGCCCACTCAAAGGCTCAGGATATTTCAACCTTTATTGTGGGAAGCACTATTAACATGAACAAGAAAGAAATTTATTATCTAAATCCGAAGTTAATTTTCAACTCTCTTTCAGGATTCCTAATTAAAACCAACGGACGTTATAAATTCATTAGATGGACTCCAGAACTACCAGTCAATTCCCAAGAAGATGAAAATTCTTGTGCTGAACACAGCAAGAAGTAATGGAAATCTACTACTACTTGCACCTGAAGGCAATAGTCCTGGACAGTATCCCATCTTAATTGCACCTAGCAGATCCCATAATAGTTACAAAGGCCCTCTAACCCCTTTTCTTGATCCTCTTGGAGGAAGGGGGAATACTAGCTAACCTGAGAGGATTGATTATGCCCTATTGTATAATAAAGCAAGCAGAGAGGACCTCTCAAACTAACGATCAATATCACTATTGAATACAGACCACAAAATCTCCATTAAACTCCTCGAAAACAAGATGACAAAGTGGAAAGCACCCCGCCTCAACCTCGCTCAGCACAGCTTTATCTCAGGGATGTTATTATGGAAATTTTGCATAATTTTCTTGCGACTCTGTCAGCTAACTCATCCATAACTCATGGTTTTGTGGTCTTCTTAATATGAAAAGTCTTACAATCAAGTGAACTATAAGTATCTCAACGCCTCCCTAACCCACCTCCACATCACATTAAAAGCTAAAAGGTGCATATTGGATCTCTATTACCAGCTTTACACAAGCTTTACTGGCCTCAAATTGTTTTATGGCGGCAGTAATGATCAAAAAATGTCTCTGTCAAAATCCTGTTGAGCCCAATACTGTTTGATATATCCCTGGAAACTTTCCTGGTCCTACTACATGAAAGTATAGTGGGTATTAGAGTGCCCAGAAAACCTACCACCCATGCCACAGTCTTCGCCAATTATATGGTGGTAGTAGCTGGATGCAAAAAGAACCTTGACCTAACTGTTGACACCCTCAATCATTATTCTAAGGCATACAACATGAAAGTCAACACCACAAAAACAATTATATATGAGTTGGTAACTCCTCCTTTCCTCCCCTTTTTTGGTCTAGAGCCCACCCTCAACACCTTCCATCACCTAGTCAGAATAACCACATACCAAGGTTGCGAGCAAGGATAACTAGGGTCATATATTGAAAGCAATATTTCCTGCATAGCTAGCTGGAAACACTGGCTTATCACCCCCCATGGACAGGCCCTGATGGAAAACGTGTTTCTGCTGTCATTAGTATGGTTATTAGTCCACATCTGCCCCTTCATTAATAGTTTCTTTTTGTGACTGAACATGATACTCCATTGCTGGATATAGATACTTAATTACACGCCCACCGCTCTGCCAACGATTTCCTGACCCCACATTGAAGGTAGCCTAGGACTATTAGACGTGAGGACTCATGTCACCTCAATAGCACCAAGTTCCTACAGAAAGTCATCTGGTGTGACGCGACCCCAATGCCACAATGAGCTCCAGCCTTACAACAGTCATTAGTGTCCTCCCCAGGACTCCATTGAGCCTTACCAATGTCTGTCAGAGAATGTCTAACAAACCACCTGGGCCACTGCCTCAAAAAGTCTTCAAGCTTATAATGAAACCAGGAACACCTATCCCATAATCAGGCAGTTTAGTTCGCGTACCAAGCTTTCCCAAAAAGGAGTGGCCCTGGCCTCAGCCTCTGCCACCACACCCCTAGTTCACAATGGAAGGATTTTCACCTCCGCCTCACCCCTTATGTAGACCCCTGATTCATCCTCACCTACTTAAACTTTTGCATCCCAACGTCAAGTGTATTCTCAAGGCGCTCTAGCAGGATTTTAACTACCTAGTTCTTTAAGCTAAAAATTAAAAAACACATCGTTGCAAGTTCTCCACTGCTTTTACAGGACAGGGGATTAAACTGTCATCATTTTTCAGCACAATTACTGCTCACAGTGCGCTGAGCTGATCAACACAACCTTCACTGTTTCTTTACCTGTCCCACATTGCCCCCTTTGGACAAATATTCATAAGCTCTGAGTGGAACCCTAGCTTAGGAACCTAGTTTAAGATATTATGTTTGACTGCTTGCCCCCTGACCGCCCTGATCCCTCAAACCCTGGCGTTAAGAATTGCAATATAAACTATTCATATTCTGTACCTCCACGCCGCTTTTGACTCTCAGACGTGGACATTGCCGCATGTTTCACATTTTCATGTGCATTTTGAGATGGCCCTGAAATTTTTGCACATCTCCAATTGCCTGCAGATTCATCCAATCTGATGCTCAACTTTAAAAGAATACCCCTCTATTTCTCAATCTTTTGCCTATCCCTTTCCCACCTCAAGCTCTTAGGAGCTCAGGCGTAATTATAAAAATTGAATCTCTTTTTCAGATGGAACCACCTAGTATTATCTAGAGACAATTAAAACATATTAAATATAGGGTGGGGTTGGTGTTTACTACATTCTAATAAAAATTATAATGTTATATCTTTACCCATATTAGGATAAAGCCTAACAGCAAGTTTTTATGTCCATCATCATTAATGATTACCTTTTTAAGTTCTGGACTTCTTTTACTGTCTTCAGATATTATGTATTTCTGATCTTTATGTCCACTGTATCATACTTGCTTGATGTATGTGGAAAAATGAGACACATGAAGAAAAGAGAGTATTTAAAGTTAATTTTGGTCCCATTGATTACAAAAGATATAATGCTAGATTTTTAAGTGATAAATAATGATAAAGCATACATTAAGATGTTGTTTTAAATTGGACCAAGACAAATACCTTGCCCAAGTATATTGGTTAGCGGTGGTGCAACAATAAAGGTACCGCTCTTAGGATTAATCAACATGCTCCTTTTGATCATACAACTGAGGATATAATGTCAAAAAGCTTCAGTGTAATCCTTGTGGAAACCATGTTTTCCTAAAATTAGAATTCAAACTGTCCTTGATCATTCACTAATTTTTGTGAAATCCAAAGAAAATAACCATATTCATTAAATAATTGGGCCATCTTTTCCGCCGTTATAGTTTATAATCATCATATACAAGAGTTTTTTAAATAAATATCCAATTATACTAAAGATAAAGGCTTCTGTTATGAAAAGGTTACCATAAACACAATAGTAATGACAGTTTATGGTCCTTTAATTTTTTTGAATAATTTTAGCTGTTTAGTTTTTCTACTTATATAATTCTCTTATGCACAGGGCAAAAACTTTGGAATTATTTTAATTTTCTATATTTGCTAAACCCTCAGTAGATTATTCACTATTTATAGAACTTCCTTACCCAATAATAGTCATAAAAAGTTGATAATTAGTTTCCTTTTCTAATCAGGTCTCACAATGTATTCAGGAAATGCACTTAATTTCTAAGTAGAAAAGCTATTCTATATTTTGGAACTTTTATGGTCTGGTCTTATATTTAGATTAAAGTCAAGTATTTACTACTATTATAATTTTTTGAACTCCAGAATTTTTTGAGCAATAGTGAATTTTAGTTGGATGTTTCAATTGTTTAGTAATCATATTATATAATCTGTTTCAGGGGAATCACCATAACCGCTCTGCTTCTCTGTAATCAAGGGCCTAAATAGGAATTCCTAAATTGATTTTTAGAAGTACTTATTATTGCCTCACATAGATTATTTAGAGCATTAAATTAGAAGTATTTTATGTAATGGGTTTGTCTATTCCCCAATTTTTTGTAGTGGTAATGAAATAAGATTTTTATCTTTAGTATGACCATAGATGGTATGTTTAACCCTTGAAGCAATTATAATTTTTGCTTTAATAAACATGCTAACGCTGAATATTTCTGATTCTAGATGTCCTAAAATTTCTTGGTATTAGGGAATTCATTTAAAAAAATTGAATGTTCACAATCTCATGTTCTTATATTAGCACTGCCCCTAATCCATAATCAGCAAAAATTGATTGACATAATAGATGATCTCTCATCGTCCACATAGCACATAAAATAATGGATGTTAACAGAATTCTTATGATAAAGTCCTGCTGGCACTTGGATGTACACAATGGGGAATGTTTTTGTATTTTATTGGATGAAGAGGTTTTGCAAGTTAAAAAGCCAGTAAATATTTCTTGAGTTAGAAATACTAGAAAAACACAGTTTTAGCTGAGTGTTTGGTTTGGTCTACAACAATATTTCATTAATCATAGGTGTGACCACATAATGATTAACACAATATCATCCAAAAACGTCACATCTACATCAAAATTTTTCATTTATATAATTTCATAAAATTTTCTTTCTGTAAAATTGCTTTAACAGCAAAAAGGTGTTTATAGCTCTGCTTAGGGATAAGTGGATCCACCTGCATTTTTTATCATGAACTGCCTTATATGAGCACTAAAGATCACAAGCTAGTGGCTAATTAATCTTTAAGAAGGACACAGGGATTCTCTGAGTCTGACAGGAAAGAATTAGAACTGATTACTCCAATTTAAATGAAAATGATTGCAACACTTCCTGACCCTATTTCAATTTATTGCTTTATTGTAGGTATTGAGAAGGTCAAGCTATTCAGAAATTTTTGACATGATTTCTTATGAATTATACGACATGAAATTTGGAATATGATAGATGCTATCAAACTATTCAACTTACCATAATCTACAAAATGCTGCAATGACATGTCTTCCTTATTTAAAATACCACTGATAACGCAGTAAGAGTTATGAAAGGTTTCTTCAACGAGAATTTTTGACAACAAAAACTGAAGATAAAATCTCTTCTGTGGTTTGAGTAATTATGAATGTTGTTTTAATCTAATTTATGTGAAGATGAACTCAATAAAGATTATAATGAGCGATAAGATGCATTATTAAGTTTTTTAGATACCCTTAAAGTGCTTCATAATTTTTAGCTGGTAGGCAGCATTTGTGCCACGTTAATCAACTGGTATGAACCATAAAGGTCCCTACATGAAACTTGACAATTACCATAACAGAGTATCTTACAACTTAGATGATCATATGGAAAGCCTTAAAATTTTTTAACCAAATATATAAGAACGTCTTGTCTATGCCACCATCCTGCACCCAAAAGGATGAGGTAAATTTTAAGTATATCAGAAATCTTTAATGTAACATAAATAATATGTTTAGAAAGTTTCAGGGACGCTGGAGTTGCAAACAAACTATTTAGCCATTTATTACACCAACTATTGTATTATCTGTACAAAATGCTAAGCCTAAAAACTGAATTGCATAAAACTTAGTGAAGCTTAGAAGTTACCTTATACTTAACAAGAAAAATGTAACATACCAAGTTATTACCATACTCTCAACTATAGCCATGAAATAAAAAATCCGGATTATAAAGTTCATTTAAGAATCCAATAAAGGTACCCACAGGTGAAGCCCATGGACTATGTACTGTCTTTTAAAAATATAGGGTAAAATTGCAGCCCTATAAAAGAACTATTGGAGTTGATGTTATCCATAATTATAGAGAATGTACATGTAATACGTCAACATAAAGAAACATGTTGGAATTCTTCTTTTATCATTCTAAAATTGACAACCTTTTTCTCACACATGATTGGAATTTCAGAGGTCAAATGAGAAAAAAATTCCAGTAAAGCCACTTCCACATTTCATATGACATGGACACATAGAGAATGTTGTTTCTGAATATAAAATATAACTCTTGTCTTCCTCTGCATTGTAGTTACTGGCTGATGAAGCTGCACACAATGCTCTGCTTATAGCATATATGATTTTGGTAATGTATATTACTTAGAAATAAGCTTAAATATTTATAATCCTTTGTCTTTGATACGCCATCAAAAACGACATCTAAATGTAACTTAAAAATGATATCAGAGCGATGGTATTTCAAATGCATGTCATATTTGTTACTTTATATCATTCAATAACGTATAGCAAGGCTTCATTACAAGTTCATTCATTAAATTAGCTCCACTTGAGATATTTAAGATGGTTGGCTACACTGGAGAAAATTGATACAATTGTAGAAATAAGAAAACGCTAGACACAAAAATTCCTATGACAATATGGTTACTGGCTAGGTGACCTAATTTTTGGTTTAAATAAATGGTATAAAACTGCTAGCAATGATACTAGTAAGAAAATAGATTATACTAAATTATTAGGCGTAGAAGTCAGAAGTTACCTGTTTTGAAGATTCGATGGTATACAATTCTGTCATGAAATAAAGTTATTATTTACATAGCTACTAAATACTTGTGTATAGATATTGCAAAGGACATCAATCTTTATAGTTCTATCACTTTGCATTAGTGTAATTAAACCCTGTACACCAATCTGCATGATTATTTATATTGTAAACAACATTACTCCAAAAATAATTTTCTTTCTGCTCAAGTTCACTTTTGAGCAATTTAATTGAGAAAATAAGTCTAGTTTACCACCGCCATCTGGCCATGCCCTTTTACAATATATCTTTGGATCAGCCGCCTGCTGCTCCAATGTAGGGTAGTAGTGCTCCACCACCTAGCGTACTCCTCCTGTGGGCAATTGTGTTTGTGCTGGGTCAAATAGCCTGCCATCTTCATCTGGCCGTTTTGTCCCCCATGAGATTTAGCGCTCCAACTGACATACATCACCCTCTTTGCCACCTCCTCTCGCCCACCCTTGATACACATTCTGATTTTGCCTCTAAGTTGATTACAGGCGTTTATTCCCATATTCTGACAAGGCAATTATTGAACTGGCCACTGCTGCATTGCATTAGCTGGCTTTGTTGATTTCCGCCCTTTTAAGGGCTATTGCAATATTAAATCCAGACGGAAAAAAACGCTGCTATAGTGGCTTCTACTCCTCTTATTTTTAAAAATACTCCCATCCCTATTACCAAAACTCACCTTTCTACAAACACCACTATGGTGGTGTCCTTTGCGTCCCTCCCTTCCCACCTCCCACCACAATTTTTGTATGATCAGCTGATGGCAGGGCTTATGGAATATAGCTCTCAGCCCAACCTCACCTTTGCTTTTCCCTCTGGTGCAGAGCGCCTTGCTGCCTTTTGTGCAACTGCCACCATTATCCCACACCACCCTGCTATAGCCCACCAAATCCCCCCATGCTCATCTCACAGCAATTCCTGAGCACTTTTTTAGGCTTGGGTGGATAATGGTCACCAAATTTGTCCCCTCTGTTTTGGACTCAACTATTACAAAAAATCCTGCCCCTGAGCCACTTCCTCTGATGCGGCTTTGGAGCCACATAAAGAAGGTTCCAAATGTAGAATTTTGCTGTCTTTCCCACCCAACACACTCATTTGATGGGACAGAGTAGGAAATCGGCCCACTAAAATCAACCACCCACATTAATCCACCCAATTCTACTCCCGCCAATCAAATTTAGGATTTGACTGCTATTTGCTCCCAAGCAACTTATTCGCCCACTACCACCCACTAAACTTCTAATGCAACTATTCTCATGAACCAAAATCCATGGGACCTATTGGCCAAGAAAAGAAAAATCAGGTAACGTTATCATGAGTGAGAAAACTGGTCAACCTCTTGGCCAGTTCAATTATGGTCAGGCTGAATTTTTCCTTTCTGATTTTGACAATACCCCACCCAAACGTTTCACTCCTAAACCCAATGATGCCCCTTACTAAAGTGACCACCAGCTCACCTTAGCTGTGGTGGCCTCTCTCCAATGCCCAAACCTATTCAAAGCAGTGGCCAAATCAGTGGCTTAATACCCACTAGGATTGCCCACACTCCACTTCCCCCCACGATTTCCCCAAATCTCCCTTCAGTGATATCTCAAAACTATTTTACGATGACAAAGCCACTGTCATGCATGTCACTAAACTAGGTAATTTTAACCCATCTGCCAAAATCACCTGCCAGTTTATCTTCGATTTTGCCCAACTCCCCAAAGCCTGCATTCAAACTGAACTTCACATAGCGGAATTTGTTGAAGTGGTCTACTGTGCTAATCTTGATGAGGAGGTGGAGAACTCATAATACACCACCATCCACCCATATTACGCTGATGCTCCAACGACCTGGCTCTATGCTTTAGTTCATCTCTCCAACCAACATGACATAGTTGTGACGAACTCATCTGAAGACAAACCTCCCAACCCCTCTCACCCTCAGCCATGGTGGGTTAGCAGTTTCTGCTCCCCGCCTGGTTTGTTGTTTTAGTTTCTGTCTTCCCAGTCATTCTTTTTACTGGGTTATTTTATTTTAGTTTTTTGAGTTTCAGTTCTGTCCATCCCCTGGTCAGAGTACCTCAAATAAAAAAACATTACTCCAAAAATTAATAGTGGTGCTCGATGCAAGGTGCAATAATCTAATACATCAACTACTTTTTGTACAAAAATAGTAATAGGTTAGATCCTATTAATACTAAGAGCTTTTCTTCTCCGATCTCTGAAGGGACATGGTGAGCTTCACAGAAGGTATACAAGGGAACCTATACAGGCTATAGATAACAAATACCACTTTTTGCTGTAGAATAGCCTTATGACCAGGAGGTTTTTCAATAAAATATAACTTTCAGATCATCCAGAATCAAAAGAGTTATAATGTGAATTATTAATTTCACTCTTAAGAATCTTAAGCTCATAAAGGGAATGGATTCTTAAAGGATATTACTCGAACGCAGGTGACCTTGGAATTAGTTTTGTGGGCATTTATTTACCTATGCACTCATGAACAATTCTATGAAATTTAAATGTCTTACTCAACTAGACTATTACAATGATCATTTGAGGCTTGACTCAGAGATGTTTATGCTGGAGTATCTCGTCAAACAAGTTAAGCTGTCCATCCACCAGTTTTATGAGTGCAGGTCCTTTATAGTATCAATATTAGTAAACTATTTAGTTTTTTAAGCACAACAGAATGTCAATCACCTTCTTCTGTAATGCCTCAATGGAGCTTTCATAGAAGTTCAAAAGCTTATAATTCCGATTCAAGAACTCATAATCAAAGCATATGTATCACTATAAACCGTAGTTGAATTGGGATCTTCCACAGGGGTGTGGGCGGCATAATACCTTGTAGTGGGCTGAATTTAAAATAGGGAGCAAACCTTAAAACCCTCAGAGCTACTACCAAACGTTTCATTCTGGAAACTACTGTTTGGGTGTGGTTTAACACCACCATAGCAAATCTACACAATTAAGTTCCGATTATAGATTGCTGCTTCACTATATTTAGGATAAAGCGTTAATGGTACTCAACAACTTTTGCAGAGAAGTATGTAGAGTAAAACAGTTGGTAATCGCAGATACCTCCTTCCCTGGAACTCCTTAGTAAAAGGAAATCATGGACTGCTTAGCTTAACTAGAAACTGCTATAAATTAAGACAAACTAATATCTGTTTTTTCTGTATACTGAGATTGTAGAATATGAGGAAATTAGGAATCACATTGATACCTTGTGCTGAGACAATGATGAGCTAGAATTTGAGAGAAATTACATGTCAGAGCTGATTGGATGAAGCAACCAACCAACTTTGCAACAGTTAGGCATCAGAAATAACAATTTTAAATCATCTTAGATGATGTGTCTTTGTTACTATACAATGTGAAACAAGAACTGGATACATGAAAAAGATCCATTATCAGCACTTTAATTGTAAGATAGACAATATTAGAAAGTTTACTTATGGGAGATATCATTACAGAGTTGAGGAAAGAATGATACACTCTCTGAAGAGTTCTTCACAACTTAATTAGGTGACAGAAATGGATATGCGGTTAAAGACTGCCCAATATATAGAGAAATTTTTCCGTGGGGTGGGATTCACCCAAAATTTCTTCCATGCCGGTGGAAGTAGCCGCATCAGAGTGCAAGAATTTGGGTAACCAAGTGTTACCTTCCGCCCTATTTACTCCCCTTGTCTCTTTTTACTTATCCAAATCCCAAAGCACAACCATCTGTTCCAAGTCCTTTAGCCTTGAAGAGGAAAAAGCTTTAATGCTGACATTTTACCCCTCTTAGCCAGAATATAATTAAGTACAGGTTCTTCAAATGATTCAAGTTTCTCATAAAAGGGTCTTTGGATTGGCACAAAGCCCAGAATTAATTTCTACCCCATATGTTGCTAGCGTAGACCATGGCATATGCTACTTAGAGAACAGCTTTGTGGTTTATCAGGAGGTCAAAATACTGGGTTATGACTCTTTGGAGGGGTAGGAAGATGATCAGCAAAGGCTGACTTCCTAACTATTAATTATTAGTGAAATGAGACCTTTACCAAGTTTATCAAATGGTTCTCTTAAGAATCTTATATAAGCCAGATCAAGGATACTTTTTAATGCAATTTTAGAACACTAATGAATATAGCCTCTATAGCTTCATTGCAAACTCTTTAAAGTTATGGTGATGGTTTTTACAAGGGGACATGCCCATATATAAGATAATTAATTATCTACAATGACTGGATGTCACATTTCAAAATCTAAATAAAGAATGATGCAAAGCTACGCCCTTTGCACTTTTAGCGTTAAATATTTCAAGTGGGCCCCATAATAATCACAAAAAAGCTCTAGAACAGGTACCATGAATTGATACCAAAGACTTAGTGTTTCTCAAGTCATTTGTCATAGATGTAAACAGAAAAGATATTATACAATAAATTGCCTTGGCAAGCAATAAGTACATGTGGTGCAGCTGTTACTACAAAATCTGGAAAAGAACAGGTAGAGTAGATGGTCTCTTTTTCTCTATTACTAAAACCTTGACACTCCCACACAAGCTCAAAGAAATTTTATACAATTAACCTGTCATATTCACTAATGATCTATATATCAGCAACCATATAATTGTTCATGTAGTGACTTGATCACAATCCAAAGAATTCTCAGCCCAGGAAACTTGCCAAAAACTTTGGAACTCTTATGTATACCAAATTTAAAAACAAAATAATACTGATATATCGCACACTTCTGTTGACATACCATATTTAAGAGAAGCAACCATGGCCATTCACATGAAATGTTAACCAGGGAATACCTGAAATTGGAAGTGTTATTATAAACTAATTAGTAAAATACTTTTTAGCGTATATGTAATAAACAACCGCTATTATTCTGAATTTGTTTGTAACTACTGTGACACTTTTGTAAAGAAAATAAAAATTTGATCCATTATAGATAATGGAGCGCTAGTAAATACTGCGTCTACTATGATGATGAGAAAGCTTTTGATAAAGCCAGATGTCAAGCATTAAAAGTATATAGAACTGAAGTCCCTGAGTGTACTTTTTAAAAGATGCATGCAGCTCATTGCCTCTATTTTTGATATAATGTATGGCAGAACCTGCAATCATGCTACCAAACCAACATTGCAATATGTTGATTGTAGTGACGTTCATGCATAATTTTGGTTGTTCTCAACCTGGTGGACGAAACATTTGAAAACCTGTTCCAGAAAATCTCAGCTTATATTATATTCCTCAGCATAACTTTGGATCATGTGTACACCTCTCGCATAAACCTAGAGTATTGGGATGAAGTGGCCCACATCTGCTACTTTTAATTAGGTTTAAAACAAGAGCTCCCCCAAATAAAATTTAATAATTCAAAGGGCTACCTATACGCACTAGTTAAAACATTGTGTGACCTCTGGACACTAGATGATCACAGGCATCAAATTGGAGGTCAATATATAAGAAGGGCTGTAAGGAAAAACGTTTGCTCCAAAACAATGCTCACACCTGGAGCCTCATGAAGCAAATAGATTTGCATTACCAGAACATGGTAAGATAAAAGACCATTTAAATAACTTATAAAGACCTATAACGTTGAAAAGGCATCAAATGTTAGCTTACTTAAACTAATTACAGTTGACAAGATTAGGGGAGTTCACAAGTTTGGGTTGTTATAGGTGTTTGGCTGCACAGCAGCAGCCCAATCGCGTCTTGGCAGTGGTTCTTATAGAGATCCAATGTGATAAATAGAAGAACAGAAAATAAGCTCTACTCTGTTCAAGATATTTTAAGATTCTAGCCACTGGCAATTTTAATTTTGCGATGCAACCATGATGTCAAGAATCGCATGGACATGGGAGATCATGCCTCATCCAATTATAATTAATATTTGTCTCAGGCACCGTGGATAAATTAGTAACTAAAGTCGTTTTATGACTTTTAAAACAAAGAATTCTGAAACTGACCAAAAATCTGTGGGCCTCCCCAGTGCTAGATTCTAAAAAAGAGGATGGAACCAATCAGGTAATTATGGAATGCTGTAAATTTATCACCATAACAAAAAAGTAAACCTTTTTTGTAAGAATTTACAGTGCGCTGAACTTTGGGCAGAAGCAAATATTTCTTGGACATGGATTAAATCTACATATATTGGCATATAATGTTGCCTGAAGCTTAACATAGATAGTGTATGATAATGACCTCTTGGGGCCTATACCAACCTACTTGAATCCTAAGGACTGTTCTATAACCCATTAAAATTTTATTGAGCAATGAACACCACCTTCAGAGATCTCAAGATAACTTGAGTCTTCACATAAATAGATGACATAAGCATCTTCTCCCAAACTTAATTAAGGACATATAGAGCATCTGGAAGAAGTGTTCTTTTAGATCTCTGCTGCTAATATAAATTTTAAAATACAGGAAATATAACTTCACTGAAGACCAATTAGAGTAGATTGGCTTTGTGATAAATGAAAAAAGTCTGTGATCTCTTCCTTAAAAATGAAGCCCTTAAACAAATGGCTACACTTGCTAACAAACGTGACGTACAGGCTTTTCTAGGATTAGTCAGATATACCAGAAAATCATTCCTAACTTTAGCAACTTATGAATTTCTCTTATTAGAACTCTATAAAGGGTTCACGGTTTACCTTGACTAAACAGTGCCAGAGTGCCTTTGACAACTATATAATGGCATTAGTCAACGCTCCAGGGATACTATATCCAAATTGTAATCAAGAATTCATAGTACAGAGTATTGCAGTCCTTTACGTCATTTTGGGATTTTTCTCAGTAAAGATGATGATATAGTCAAACAACCTGTACCTTATAGTAGCTGGAACCTAAACGGTTTTCAGAATGTGGCTGATAGAGATCACTGAAGGAGCAGATATCCAAAGGTAGGGCATCAAAGTTTGCAAGGTTTGATGAGACTTTAGGCAAGGTTATAAATCATAACTAAATAAAAAATATAGTGTGTAAATTAATCCCATGGAAAGTACTTTATATGAGAAAATTAATACTAAATTACTAGGGAAGAAACAAAATCATGATGAGTTGTACGCAAATATCACATGTGAGGGTTGAAGTAGATTCAAGAATGTAGAAGTGTTGGCACATTTCAAATTTAGAGTTGTAGTAGATCAGTATTAAAAATCCAGGGCTGGACTGAGATTATTAATAGTAACAAAGTTAAGTGGATTAAATTATCTGCCATCAGTAAGCCAATAGATGGTGACGCATATTATTTAGTATAAGGTAGTTTAATAATAAGATGAGAGTAAATACCAAATAAAAATTTTCCCTCTTTTAAAATCAAAATTATAATAAGCCAATAGGGCGTTTGGCCTATCTCATTGGCCAGTGGTGCACTATCAAGGCGATTTATCTTGAATTTATTTATTCAGGATTCTGGTATTGTAAATGGAAATAGATCATTATTTTACATCTAGTACTAATAAGAAATATGCCTTAGGCACGAATTATTGTCAATAAGTAAAGTAAATAAAAAAAGATCAGGATCTACTTTAATAAACTAGTTGTAAGCCCAAAAGTAAGGCTTTACTTAAACTATGGAAAACACCAATATCTGAATGATCAGAACTCCACTGTCACCAAACGCGAGTGCTTATTATTATCTAAGAATAAAAACTAAATCTGGGCTTACTTTTTTCACTTGACATCACTTTAGAGAAAATTTATTAGAAGCATCCATTAAATTTTCCATCGCCACCTACATCTTATCAGTTTTCCATTTATGTCAATGGATCCGCCACCTACTGCCCCAGCGTGGGGCAGCAGCACTCCACCTGATAGCGTTTTCCGCCCAGCAGGCAAATGCATGCAAACTGGCTCATCCAGTCCACCTAATGCATTAGCTGATTTGTCCCTCCAAGGGACTTATTATTACACTTAGCGTGATTCCACCCAACCCTCCCCCACCCACTTGCCCTACCCTGATCAATTATTTGCTTTTGCCTTTGAGTCAAATATGGGCATCTCTTCCCATATGCTGACAAAGCAATAATTGAGCTGACAATGTCCACATTTTCACCAGCGGTATTTATTGACTTCTGCCCTTATAAGGGCTATTTTGATTATGGGTTTCCCACTAAATAGGACGCAGCTGCTGTAGCAACTACGCCCCTAATCTCTAAAACAACTATTACCACAACCCATACACGCCTCCCCAGTGACACCACAATGGTGGTGACCTATGCAAACTTTACTTCGCACCTTCCCCCTCAAACACTCTATGAAGAATTGATGATGGGGCTGTCCAAATATGGTACAAACCCCATATCCACTTCCTGGTCCCAAGCGGAGCTGAGCGGTTGGTGGCACCATGGGCAATGGCCACCATTAACCCACCAGCCAACCATAGCTCAGCACATCCCACCACATGCTCATATCCCATCTGCACCAAATCACTTCTTTTGGGCTCATATTGACAACAACTGCACCATTTGCCCCCTCTTCCATGAGTTGGATCATTACAAAAAAAACTGTATCTGCAATTCAAAAACAAGCGGAATCTTCCATACCCATACATGAGGCCGAACAAACAGCGTTTGAGTGGGGATTTTGGCTGCCCCCAACCATCCAGCTGAATGCTCAGAAATCAACAAAACTTTTTGCAAACAAAGCCCAAGCCAGCTTAATTTCTCACAATATACCCAATCAGGAGCAGATTTGGACCTAAATTCAATCCAACAATTTAATGCCCCAAAACTTAACTAACCAAAACCACGTCCCTCTGAATCAATCACGCTCAACCAAAATCCCTGGGACTTATTGGATGAATTAACTGAATCTGGGGAAATTGTCTCACCTCCCGACTTTCCAATTAATTTGGAACCATATCTACCTTCAGATTTTGATGCCTCTTTCCCACTCAAGAGTTATGTCCCCAAACCCACCGCTACCCCATTCTTGAGTGACTATCAACTTGCTGAGGCCGCTGTGGCCTCTCCTGATAGCCGCCATCTCCACAAAGCCGTGGCACTATCTGTCACTGAATTTAATGAAGAGCTACATTTAATTGATTACCCTGCCAATTTCCCTGAGGTGCAAAAGTGGAAATTAAACGATTAAGGGAAACTGCCACCTCTGCTATCAAGCAAGATGTTACACGGCAGAATTTTTCTCCCACCACGTGTATCACCAGAGCCATTGTCACTAAATTTTCCCAGCTTCCTGATGCACGCATACAAGCTGAACACCATGCTGCCAAATCCTGGAGGCTATGCTCTAGGCCCAAATTGTTACCAAAGAAATTAGCACTTTTCTATTTTTCCTTGACCCACATCCTATGGATGCCTTAACCCCTTTGCTCTCAGCTTTGATCCACCTCTTCATTTGTGAAGATGAAATTGATAATCCGCCTGATCCCCCTCCCCCTCCGCCATGGTGGGATAAGCAGTTCACAACTGCTACGCCAGGTAGGTTAATTTTACTTTTTGTTTTTTTTGTCTCGCCACTCAATTAGGGCGTTTGGTTTGTGTTTTCAGTCATTATTTTGTATCAGTAATGTCCGTCCGCTGGTTGGCTTACCTCAAATAAAAATTTAAATTTAAAATTTAAATTGGGGCTTAGTTTGGTGGGGAAAAATTTAAGGTTGTGACTGATCATATGTTGCTGATCTGGTTACTAAACATTTAAGAAATGGAAGGTCAGCATGTGCGCTGAAAGTTAAAATTATGCTTGAAACTTCAACATTATATACCGTCCTGGAGACAAACATTATAACGAGGATGGATTACTGCAGTTAACATCTGTATCCATAACAGTGGATCTCGCTGACTTGATGTACAATAAGATGACCAATGACAAGTATTATGATGAACCTCCACAAGTAATTTAAGCAATGGATGAGATAAAAAATATTACTTTTGGAATAATGGCGACTGACTAAGTAAAGTGGCTGAGCCTATTTAATTCTTCTATATCATTGGATCGACAAGACATCATCAATGTACACAAAGTGGTAGGACATGGAGGGTTGATAATACAATGGAATTCTTAAAGCCTCGTTACTACTAAGAAAGTTTAACCTTGACGTCTTAAAACTGACATTATGTTGTTACCAGTTTTAGTGGAAACCCCATTTTTTATTAAACAACTTATCACCTAATAAACTCTAATTTGCATAGCAATAATTCTACAAATGCTGTAAGCTCACTGCCTGCTGGCACAGATGCACTTAATATATTATAGTAGCTAGATTGTTTTTGACGTTGGTGGAAGTGCAAGTTGTTTATGACCCAGGTTCAGTAGTAACCTTCTGTTCATGAGGAGCGCATTGTTCAATGGCATGGTTTTCTTCTGTTCATTATAATTAATTTCAGAGTCATTTTATTTCCCATGTCATATATAAATTAAATAATCTGATGGTAATTTGACAAGTACTAATGACACCTTGGAATCTCAACTCTACCAAAACAAAAAGGAACTTCAAAGGCGCCGTGGTGAACATCCTCTTTAAGATTGTGGTGGACCAACTATTATCTAGAGCTCAATTCTTCCCACCGGCATTTTGCATACAATATTAGCCACTATTCCGCAACTGGTAAGAGGACATCTTAGCAAATGTATGGAAGGCATCTGTCCTTGCCACCCTGCTATATTTTTGTTTTAAAGACACCTCTGGTGTAGTACCACAAAAAAATTTGTTAAACTTAACTTCCACATTGTCAAACTTTAGATTGAGGCCTATTTCACTAACCTTTCAAAACAAGGTTGTAGACTATGACTCCGAATTATGGTTACACTAAAAGGTGGTACAATTTGAGATAGGTGGATAGGTGATGTATCATAAAATTATGGCTTAAGACGGAATAATAAAATTCTGAGCTTTTGAAACCCTTTGAAATTATATATAAGACATTTGCTAACACCTACTGTAAGTCCTAAGGCTCAGCAACTCCAACTGGACTATGAATAATATTCCTTCAGGCTTAAGAGAAGACAAGGTCTCCTGTAAATCTCTTATCATAGTTAAGTGATCTTGATCATGTGGTAGATGAGCGATGGATTACTGCCTTGCCCCTAAAGGATCCTCCCTTTCTGACCCTCTTTTCTTCCTCTTCCATATTGGAAATGATAAAGGAAAATTTCAGGGATATAGTTAAGTCTAAGTACCTATGGTAGTTTCTAGAGCTCATCCCATACCTAGCCAATTAGCTTATAATTTTTTTAGAAACAGTAAAATCCGGTAAAAAGTCAGATAATACTAAACAGGTCAAGTGAGCCAGATTGCTTTATCTAGAATAGAACAGATTACAGACTGACACTTCAGGGCACCAAATCCCTCCTCAAAGCTATGCTAATCAATTGAAAAGACAGAAAGGATCCCTACAAAACTGGCTACACCAAAAATACCAATTTTAACAATTAAGTCAAGTTTGCTCTTTCAATCTGATTTGTTTATTAATCCAAGAATTCTAGTATCAGAGCTTTTACAATATTATAATAAACTGTTGAGACTCCCCCAATCAATACTTTTTTTAGCTCAACAAATGGTATAAGCTTATAGGGCTCAGGACCACGCCAGTTCTGTGGGCTTCTCTGATTCTCTCCTCCCCCTATTATAAAGGCAACAGCCCCTCATAGGGTATGCTATCAGTCAAATTCTTATTATAATAATTTTTATGAAAACCCTGCATCCAACTTTGGTTTCCGCAGACTCCAACTGCCACAACACTTCTTATTTCACATTGATAAGGAAAAGCACGCCGCCATCCACACAATGATTCCAATGATTGTTGAGTAGGCACTCTGACCCATTAATCCAGAAGCTCATCACACTGTATATAAGTTTGTGATAAAACTTTTTCCCATACTAATATGTCATAGAAGCGGTTAATAGTACTAAGGATAGCCTGCCAGTCTGGATGCATAGAACTCCAAAATACAAGGCATATTACCAGAAGTATAGCTGACCATAGTACTTAGTATGTATTAGAGATAGGAAAATTGGGGCTGAATATTTACCTAAAAAGTTACTACTACCCCATTAAAAGCCAAAAAGCAGTGGCAGCCACAGAAGAGGATCCTAGAGAGACATTCTTCTTATGCACAGATTTCACTGTGGGAAATTCTCTGGAAGCAGGAGGGGGAATCTCATAGATGGCCTTGGAACTTAACGATTGGGGATTGGTGTAGGCTTCAATTTTTTGTGGCTTGATGGTGCTATGCCCAAAAAGCCCAACAGTTAATACTTGTAGCAGTCTAAGACCCAAAACAAGTACTTTATATTTAGGGTACCAAGTTGCTTAATTCCCATTGGCTAGAGTATCATTCCTATGGTAAGATTGGCTAAAGGACTTATTGAAGACAAGAAACTAAAATAGGATATATTATATGTCGTAACTTAATTTTAGTTGAAATAGGAGTGCTTATACGTTGAATATATCAATATAAACCCCAATCAGGAAAAGTCTAATGAAATTAATAGAGTAGGAGATCTGAATGGGAGGCTCCTGGTCAGGCATTTCATTCAGATTTAGAAATTCCTTTGTAGCAATTTTTGATAGGTATAAAAGGTACCTTGAATGAATCAAATTGGATGAGACTTAGTATCACTTTGGTCATCATTGAGCATACTCTTGATTCTTACCCTTTTGTAGTACGTCTTAATCACTGCCTCAAATGCCACCAGATATTATAACACATGACATTGTAAAAATCCTTTGACTTGTTTAATCAGGATTTAATTTAGAGATATTATGGGCTCAAGACAGTCCAATAGATATTTTCTATTGTCAAGTTGAGTTACAAATGTTGAATTTTCCGTACAGTTGATCAATAGGATTTCTAATTCCCTTACAGGTATATTGTCAATTCTTTCATGAAATTTTAATAGCTAATATTTTCCCATCATGTAAGATATCTGGTTTATGAAAAGAGGAGTATTTAAGTAATAAGGTAAGGTCGCAGTGCATCATGTTATCCAGAATAGGAGACAAGCCCAAAATGGGCCCCACACCAATTCTCCTATCTAAGAAATGAGGGAATGAGCACGGTGATGATTGCCACTGTAGCCTAGTCATGCCAAAGATCATTGAACATGGTAACTTTACAAGTTTTATGGTTTATTGCAAGTGAAAAGAGTTTAATGATTCTTTTTTTGGTGTTATTTTGTTTATTGAAATCAATAATAGAGAATTCGCTGATAGCAGAACCTATTTGGGACTGCTGTACCAATAGTCAAATAGGTGGGGAATAAAAGAGGACAATATTAGAGTTAAAGAATCCGTTCATATAATTATTGAAGACCACACACTATACCCTTTTGATACCAATTCAGATTCATCCTGACAAGTTGGATCACTATAAAAAATATTAAGATTTTTTAATTTACCCTGCCCATCTGGATGGAGACAATCTGTTTGGTGGTCAACAGGTTTTGCCCACGGACAGGGTAGGTAGCGATAATTATATCCAAATCATATAGGTTTAGTATGATAAAACCTACTGGAGATGGGCTCTTTAACTATGTCAAAAAGTAGCGAATTAAGCGCAAATTCTGATCATGAGATTAATCCAAACATATTAAATGCATTCAAATTAATATACACCCTTAGGTGGAACTCAAACTATATTCTTACCCATTTTGGTATGAAAGGGGGCGGAGACCTACCTGCTGGCGGTGACCCTAGCCACCACTACTTTCTGACACAGCCCCTAGAGCCTCTCCACCAACTCCTTGGTGGTGGGAAGATTGGGCAAGAATAAAACCTTTAAGGAAAATCTTTCACCCACTGCTCATCTAAAACATGGGCTAAATTTCCCTTGTTGGAAGGGTAAAGCATCATTTTTGCCCCTTCTTGGTTCTAAAATAAAATTTCTCTTGACTTAGGCGCATAAGTTGCTCCCTAAGACTTACATATATTTCTTTTTAGAAAGAGGGATTCTACACCAGTGACTTGTGCAGGAGTGTAATTCTTATGCGCCTTGATAACCTAATGATTCAGGAGGATGACAACCTTCTGGGGACAAAAAGCTTTGAGATGTGATTCATTGAAGGTCTCCACCAGCTGGTTGCAATGGGTACAATATTTGGCACTTACACATCTACTTCATAGGAGGAAAACCTTTCAAGCAACCAAGTACTGAACCAAACGGCTAGACAAAAATAATGCTAAGATGACATTGACATCAGCCTTCTAAGAGTTATTCACCAATATTGTCTCTAGGATAACATGTGCTTTACAAAGGAAAAGGGCCCCTGGGATGTGTGGAAGACCTAAGCTGCTTCCAATGCAATGTAATTTTCGTCCAGAAAGCCCATTGCCTAAGTCTTCCTTAACCGCATGAGGCCTTGAACGTTTTATGAAAAATTTTCTGGAGGGGACTGTCATAATCAAGGTATTATACATTATGGAAAGAATATTGACCATTTGGCTCCCTCACCCAAATCAACGCCTTGACCTGAGAAGAGGTTTAAAAAGCTGCTTAAATTTTTTTTATGGAAAAATTGGTAGTAAGTAAGACTAAACCTGATAATAGGGAAAGACCATTATGCCAATTCAAACCTAAAATACCCCAAGATTAAATCCTTCTAAATGAAATGAAGGATCATCAGATGGTTAGGCGACCATTACTCAAGGTGACGCTTGAAGCAGTAAATTAAGACAACCCCAAAAAAGTGTAAGAATTAAGAACCTGCCATTAATCAATATAAGTAATAACAAGTATCATTTGACTTTTACATTAAACTTACAATTTTTCCCTATCAAAAACATGCTTTAAAGTCATTGATCATCCAGAATGCACCGCCTAAAAAAGAGATTCCCTTCCAGGCTATCCCTCCATTACTTTTATTAATACTTTTCTTTTTTAAGTTTATATTGTTAAGTATGACATTAAACCTCCTCTTTTATACCATATTAAAATTACGTCGTTAGTTCTATATCTTGTTTTTGTACAAGAATTAATTAATTCGTTTTTCCATACTTACAATAGGTTAGACACTCTAGCTGATGGGACTTAAGAATTGACTTGGCAACTTTTTTAATAAAAAATATAGTTGTCATGCATCTTAGACAACTTCAAGTATTGAATGTTGCGCTTTGAACATAACACCATTTTGCTTAAAAACGGAAGCCAAACAGGGACCTTCATATTCAGGTGGCATATATCCAACATGGATATGGAACCCATCTTGAACTAATGGTCAGGAAATTGCTTGTAATCCAAGAACTCTTTTAGTTAAAATACCCTTGTTTGGTGCTCCAAACCAGCGTTTGAGTGTTTACGAGCTGTAAGATACGTTCTTCTGAAGAAGGCACTTTTAAGAAAAGGCAGCGACTTTTTAAAATGAGGGGTTATAGCCCAAAGTGGCTTCATATGGAAAAAGGCAGTGGAAGAGTGGTTTGCATTTTTGTACACAAACTGTGACAAAGGGAAGATCAGCAGCTAGGTATTATGAGAATAAGAGGCATAACAGTGAAGATACTGCTCAAGATCTTTTTGACTCTCTACCTGCCCGTCAGACTGGGGGTGATAGATGGTAGAACAACAAAAATTGATCCTAAGGATGGCCGACAATGCTCTCTAAAAAAGGATTTAAACTGGACCCTAATTACTCACCGCTTCTTGGGGTAGGTTGAGCTAAAAAGGCATGATGAACGAATATCCTGGCTACTTCCTTTAAGGAATTTTATGATTGACATGAGTTAAGCAAGAAAAACTTTGTATTTTGATCTACAACAACCATGATTGAATCAACTCATTTCTAGATAGGGAGTTCAACATGGAGATGACCAATGCAGAGGCCCACGGATTTTCCGCCTGCTGTAAAAGATAGAGAGGACCATCCTTACCTAACCTAACTAATTTCGTTCAAGCACAAGTCATGCAATTTGTGATCTAAGCCCGAATTACTTTTGAGATTACTGGCCAGTTTATTGACCAACTAAAAGATCGAGGCTTTTCTTATTACATGGGTGTCACACTGCTAGGAGGTCATGATGGACACAGATTACCACATCGTGAAGTTAGGGAGGACCCTAAAACTCTACTCCATAACAAAATCATCCCCTCCTTCAGCAAATAGTGGGTTTGATTTTGAGCCTCAGTGCTAGTTAGTCAAACAACTCCATCCCTATCAAGAAGAAAGTTTGACCAGCCAAAATGTAAGAAACTAAAGGCACATACAAGGCCAGTCCATCGCATAAATTGTGGGAGGAGCAATGGCTAAGGTTTTAGAGGGTGAAAAGCCAGGGTCAGCTCTTGTTCCTTGTCAACAGTTTGTCTAAAAGAGAGGTATGACTCAACATGTCTGGTAGAACATTCAGGGCTCCCTTCACATGCTTTTATTTAAAGCTTAAACTAAAAAGGTCACAATAAGTCTGGGCCTGACAATGTGCCGGTTTTTTCAGCTTCCTAAAATCCATGAGGGCTTGGTGGGCATTCTTACAACCACTTCATATCATGATACCTGTAGAAGATAACACCAGTACGTGATATACCATGCAACTGAAGCAAGCTCCTTACCATAGATTGAACATGATTGCTCCAAGGAGGAAACTTTCACAAAAAGTAGGGTACAAGATGCTCCATCTCTTAATGGTCATGAAGCAACATATCCCACTGTGGCTTCAGAGGCATCATATGCCACAATAAAGGGTAAAATTGGATCTTCATGCTTAGGGATGGGGGCGCCACAATGCTTCCTTAATAGCTTCAAAAGTGCGCTGACAATCTTATGACCATTTGAAAAGAACGTTTTTCCCTTCAAGGAAGTGAAGACCCAGACCACCTGAAATAGCGTGGAAGAGAATTTTTCAAGAAAATAACGTTAACTAAGGAACTCTGCAGCTGTTTCTGAATTTGTGGGTCGGATCACTCTATCCTAACCTTAAGTTTACAAGAGGGAATAACATAACCGTCATCCAGAATTAAGTTGTCCAAAAAAGTGGCTTCTTTTTTGAACTCACACTTTTAGGGCTTCACTAAAGATCTGCCTTCTGCAAGGTAGCCAAAACCGCTTCAAGGTCTTTTATATACTGCTCATGAGTTATAGAGTGTACCAAAATGTCATCAATATATGCCACCGCACAGGTGAAATGGAGCTCTTCCAGAACGTCATCAATCATGTACTGGAACGTGGCAGGCACCTTTTTTAGACTAAAAAGCATTACGCGGAACTAAAAGATACCTAAAACAAATGCCAATGATCCACTCCTGATCTTCCTCTATCCTGATTTGATTAAAGGCATTCAGAAGATCAAGTACAAAAACCCCAGGACTTTGCAATTGTATGGCTTATGGTTTGTTCTAGGTGAAGGGGATAAAATTATGTACCGTTATTATTCAAATGGCTTTATTCCACACAAGGTCGCAGGTTACATCAGCCTTTTGAGAAAAAACTATGGGGAGCAATGGGAATAAGTTTTCAGAATATCCGTTGTGGGGATTTGAGATATTATGAAAGACAAATTTTTCTACTCCCAAATCGAGACTTAATCAATAAACTCTTGAACCAGAGCAAATGGAACCCTATCCTGAAGGCACCAAAACCAGGTTGACCAGGAAGCATCACGTGCACAATAATTGATGAAATCACCTTCAGGAATCCCATCCCCACTTCTCAAATAATGAGAGGCGCTGCCCCCACTACTGCGGTCATGAGGTTAAAGCAGTACAATGAGGGCACAATTCAAGAGATTGATACAGAGTGCAGTAAAAGATTCTGATCTTTCAGGGCCACAAAGGTTTCTAAGGCACCATGTCCCCATGCGCCCTATAAATGATTCTCTCTTTCTAACATAACAAATAGCCTATATTCCCACAACTTTTTGTTTTCATCCTCTCTACTAAATTCAGTTTTAAGACCATTTTCAGACTTTAGCGACAGTCAAGAGAACTGTTACACCAAGAAAAATGGTGCCCACAACGGGGCGCTCTAAGCAGTTCTATGTGAAACGTCTATCACAATTATATGGAATACTTGCTGTCTTGAATATCAATCTTCTGATTGGTCAAGAAGCGTTGCTCGATGAATCAATATCTCATGGCATGAAGTGCCGCCCATGCAGCCTGATAGTATAGAATTATGGGCCACATTCCAGTTATTCCTGCCCTTAATTGAAGAAGATAGTATCAAATTCATTACAAGAAACTTAACGACACTGTCCAACTGTTAATAAATGGCATCTACTATATGGGTGCCCGCTCCAGCCTCTCCTGAACTCTTCTGTGCCCTCTATTATGCGAGACCTCTATACCTTGGACTAGTTGATAGTGGTAGAACTCACCCTGTTATCTAAACGCTACTTTTGAAACTTTGTTCACCCAGCTATTCATTACCTTCTCCAGTTAGTTGGGCTGCACTATCATGAAGTCTTCCAATAAGTGGGGCTCACCCAGGCCTTACACTCCCATGTTGTCAGTTTCTACAACGTGGCTTCCTCCTTTGTCCACGACAACTACAAGTCCATTATTGATATCTTTTATTTGATCAATGAGGCCAAGGCCAAATCGTGGTGTTGGATAGCGGGATCTCTGGCTACCTCAAGAACCAGCTGCATCAGAAAATCCAACTCCTTGAGGCTACATGGGATCAGCGCCTCCATTAAATTGAGAATCTGGTATGGGCCCTGCAATAGCACTACTGGAAGCTAGTCTCTCACAACTACACCTCCTGGAGTGAAGGTCCTGAAGGGCTTAGGGGGCCTGAAGGCCCCAAAGGATCAGAAGGTCTTCTTGGACCTCGAGGGCTCTCAGGCCCCGTGGCACCTACTCCTGAAGACCTTGATGATCCATGACAAAGGATGTGTTAGCAGCATTGGCTAACTTACGCAGTCAGATTCAGAATGTAGCTCAGGTATGCAACTCCAAATGGAATGAGTCCTATTTGACCCTAGGGTCTCCATTGAGGAATTTTCAGATGATATGAACAACTTTAGATCCTTCTTAATTTTACCAATAGGCGCATCTCTCAGATCAAACAAACTTTTTGATGTTCAAAGCACGTTTGACCACATTGAGAGTCACTTTCGCCTTCAAGGCGCAATATTCAATCCCCAAAAGAACAGGTCACGAGTAAAGCTTCAATTACCTCCTTCAACCAAAATTAGGATAATCTAAGAGGATTTTGAGGGTCTAAGTGACAGTTAGACCAGTAGGTCTCCTGTGAGTATGCGGAGACCAAGATCCCTGAGCCTGCACCCATCCCTGGCATTAACACCTTCTTCACTCCTCTTGTAACTAACTTTAAACCTAGTTTTAAGGAAAGCTCACTCCTGGATAGGAAAGCGTCGCCTCCTTTCTGTGATGAACAGGGTCTCTGAAAACTGCTACAAAGCAGTTAGGCAAGAGTGCCAAAGTGAGTGCCCACAGGCAGGATAGCCTTGCTGTGGAGAGATCCTGAATCTGACTATGCGGAAACCACTTTACCACGAAGGTTTGGGCCACAGTCAAGACAATGCTGGCGCTCAGAAGGAGGGCCTGACCCCCTGAAAGGGCGTACAAGGACTGGAAAGCCCTTTCAAAGTCTGAACTGCTGTCCATGTGGGGGTTTCCGAGTTTTCTTAATAAACTGATTTACAAATGCAAAAACTTTATTTTTGAATTTATTAAGTTTTATTTAAATTTATAGAAGACAAAACTGCTTTAAACAGTTTCGCCTGCTCAGATTTATACTGAGCTTAGTGGGGAAGAGCAGGTCCTGTTCCCGCGAAGTCTGCGGGCATCTTCCCAGCGGTGGGCCCTATTCAAGAATCTAGACCCTCAATTTTGGCATTGAGGCCCATTCTCAAACTCGGTCAGGGTACCCTCAGGGTTTCAGAAACTTTTCCGCATCTATTATTCAGCTTCAAATTGCTCTCAAAGCCTGGGCCATTCCTTTCACCTGTATTCCCCAATATTGGTTCATTGCCTCTTTTGGGAATCTTTTGTTTGGCGGCATCTGGTTGGCCAGAGTGCCTTTTGCAAGGAAATTCATCCTTGAGATACTCCCATGAGCAACAGGTTCAGCCACAACTGATTGGCCGTAAATTTATGTCTGAGGGTCCAAACCCTCAATGCCACATTTAGTAATATTGAATTTGGCAGCATCTGGTTGGCCAGAGCGCCATTTCTGAGGCTTCGCTTCCCTGTCAGCCTTTTGATTCATTATTACTACCAATTTCGAGGCATCTGATTTGACAGATTGCCATTTACAAAAATTGGTGCAGTTGAGCCCTTCTTCCCTGACCTCGACTATCGCCCTAGGGAAGACTAGGGCAATGTGATGGTCAGGCAACGCCTTGACCGTTACATCACCCCCCCAGATGAGAGCCCCCTCTAGTTCCAGAACTCCTCTACCTTCTGTGGGCAGTTGCTGCAGTCATTGGCCGTCTTCCAGGTGGACTCCTCCACCGGGTAGCCTACCCATTTGATGAGGTACCAGCGCTTCTTCCATGAGAATTTTGACTCTGAGATTTCTTCCACCTCGTACTCCGCCTCTCCCAGGTTTCCCAAGTGAACAGGCTCCAGTTTATCTGGAAGAGGGCCTTCAAACTTCCTCAGTTGCGAGACATGCAGTACTGGATGAACCCGCAATCCCTCAGGGAACTCCAGCTTTTATGCCACTTCATTCACCTGGTGGAGGACCTTGAATGGGCCCAGAGCAACTGGTCCACATATTCTACAGCTTGCCAGCACTGAGTAGTTTTTTGCGTTGATCATCACTAGGTCCTCTTTCTTTAGCACTGGGGCCTCAGATCAGTGAGTGTCAGCCTTCCTTTTCTGCATTTCTATCGCTTTGACTAAATTCACATGCAGGGCTTTCAAGTTTTCCTTCATTTCTGTTGCCAAGTCATTGGCCGCTGGGCTTGGACCTCTGGGGTGGGTTTCCACCATCTTTGGATGGAACCAGTAGTTTGCCATGAATGGCAACATTCCTGTTGACAAATGGGTCAAGTTATTATAGGAGAATTGGGCTAGTCTTAGCCAGTCCGTCCAGCGTTCCTGTTGTTTAGTCATGTAGCATCTCAGGTACTGCTCGAGGACTTGTTTAACTCGTTCTGTCTGGCTGTCTGACTGCGGGTGGTAATCTGAGGATCTGCATGGGTTTGATTTATAGATTCTTGAGTAGGTTTTGCCAAAATCGGGCGATGAATTGAGGGCCTCTATCCAATACTATCTCCTCCAGTAGACCATGGCGGGCAAACACCTCATTAAAGAAGATATCCGCCATGCCCTTTGCTGTGATGGTGGAGTTACAAGAAAAGAATTCCGCGTACTTGGTCATTCTGTCTACCACCACCATCAAAGCATCGTATCCCTTTGATTTTAAAGCCCCTTTATGAAGTCCACACTCAGTGAGGACCATGGCATTTCCACAATCTGGAGGTGCTTGAGTTTTTCTAAAGGCTTCTGTCTAACGTGCTTGGAACGGGCGCATGTGACACATTTCTGGATGTACTCCCTCATGGCGCCGGGCATCCCCAGCCAGGAGTAAATCTGGGCCAAAAGCTCTATGGTTTTCTCATTTCCGGGGTGTCCCGCCAAGGGGTGGTCGTGGAAAGCGCTTATCGCCTCCTCCTGGAGCTTACAGTTGGGCAGCCATGAGCGCCCTTAGTGGAGAATGAGGCCTTTCCTTTTACAAAAATTCTTATGTTGCTCGTTCTCTACCCCCTCCTCCAGGTCCTTCCACAGTGTTGCCCCATAATTTGAGCTTTGCTGGGCGGCCTGGAGCCTTTCCCTCAGTTCCTGGGTGGCATTCTGGATGACAGCGAACACATTTGAGGGCAACATAGTGGTGGTGTTGTATGCATCCAGCTCCTCCCTTGGGAAAGACTTACCTGGGCCCCTGCTTAGGAGATCTGAGATGAGGTTGCTTTCCCCCGGCTTGTACACAATCCTAAAGTCATAAGACGCCAGCTTTAAGTGCCATCTGTCATGGCGCTGGTTCATGCGCTTTGGGCTCTTGTAAAATTTGAGGGCTCGGTGGTCCGTTCTAATAGTAAAGGGATGTCTGGCGTAGAGTAAGTGGTGCTGCCATTCCTCCAAGGCTAATACAATCGCTAAGAGCTCCTTGTCATACACGGGGTAGTTGGTCTCAGCGGGCAGCATTTTCCTGCTAAAGTAGCTTACGGGATGGTCTACCCCATCTTCTCCCTCTTGCATCAGAACTGCCCCAATCGCAAAGTTGGAGGCGTCAGTCTCCACTATGAAAGGGCGGTTGGCGTCGGGATGGGCTAGTACTGGTGCCTTCATGAGGCTCTCCTTGATGGCTTGGAAGGCTGTCTCCTCCTCTTTTCCCCAATGAAACGGGACCTGCCCTGTCAGGCGAGTTAGGGGTGCCGCCATCTTGGAAAGGTCCTTTGCAAACCTCCTTTGGAAGTTCACCACGCCCAGGAAAATTCTAACGCCCGTTCTATCCTTAGGGGCCGACCACTCCCTTACTGCCTTCAGCTTGTCCAGGCATATGGCTGTTCCCTTTTGGAAGACTACGTTCCCTAAGAA
This sequence comes from Massospora cicadina, assembly GCA_022478985.1. Taxonomy (NCBI): domain Eukaryota; kingdom Fungi; phylum Entomophthoromycota; class Entomophthoromycetes; order Entomophthorales; family Entomophthoraceae; genus Massospora; species Massospora cicadina. The sequence goes on from JAKSZP010018709.1 coordinate 62,817, forward strand.
GGAGACGGAGTCCTTGTAGAACTCACATTTAGATGGCTTCAAGCGGAGGTCCGCCTTGTTGAGGGCTTCCATCACACTTAGCACATCTCCTTTGTGGTCCTCCTTGGTCCTGGAAACACAAGGATGTCATCCATGTACGCTACACAACATTTTCCAAGCAGGTTTCCTAGGGCGTTGTCTATGGTACGTTGGAATACTGCTGGGGCGTTCTTGAGGCCAAAAGGCATCACCTTGTACTCAAAGACTCCTAAGTGGCAATTGAAAGCCGTATATTGTTGTTGTTTGGAAATTACCGGAACTTGGTTGAACGCGTCAACCAGGTCCAACTTGGTGAAAACCTGGATACCTGAGATCATCTGAGAGATGGTCTCCAGCAGAGGATGGGGTAGGGATCGGACTCAGTGATTGCGTTCAGCCGCCAGTAGTCAACACATAGGCGGAGCTCGCCACTTGCTTTTGGGACTAGGAGTATTGGTAACACCACTGGTGATTTGGATGGAACAATCATCTCGCGCTCCAGCATTTCCTTGACATAGACCTCAAGGGCAGCCTTCACCTTAAGATTCAAAGGGTAGATGGGACAACCATTGGGGAACTCCGCATCCTTTTTGAACCTGAAAGTGAAAGGGTAAGGACCGTTTGGGGTGGTAGAGGGAGCTTGGTTCTTCTTAAACAGGTGAGCATATGCACAAATTCGTTGGGTATGTCCGCCTCCGTATCCAGCCCTACTACTGCGTTCACCCTAGGTTTCCCTCCACCAGTAGTGAAGAAATCTAGTGCCACTGGGGGTTGGTTCTTGGGGTGTAGCAGGACCAGGCGTTCCTGCAGTTTGAACTGAGGGGGAGTACTTGTGCCACCACTCCATGCCCAGGATTATGGGATGAGGCAGATTTTTAATGGCACTGAATGACTCTTGGAAGGTGTGAGGCCCCTGCCGCAGCAGCACCTGGGTCTTGATCTTCAAGCTGCTAACCGTTTTTGAGGTGTCTGCCAGCGTCACAGCTCCCTTCCATTCCATTTTCAGCCTCATTTCTTTTGCTAACCCGTGGTCTGGATAGTTATCTTCCACTCCGGTGTCCACCAGCGCCCAAAGTTGAACCTCCCTTTTTCCCTTTCTTCACCAGAGCCGTAATGAATAGGGGACATAGAGGTAAGACGAGGTATCTCCTTTATTGATGGTAGCAACGCGCGCAGGAGTAGGGCGGAAGTTGTAGGAGGGACTAGGGTTTCCCTCTCTAGGGTTTCCCGAAGTGTTTACCCCATTGGTGGAGCCAGATGGAGAACCCTGTGAGGACTCCTGCGAGGGTTGGAGACTGGCTCAGAATCAGCATGGCGGCCGCGGAACTTCCCATATTGTGCTCCAGTATGGGCCTTCGCTTGCACTAACGCTAGTTGGCCCTCCACCTGGGTCGCGACTGAAATCTCCTCATTGAGGGTAGCTCCCTGGCGAGTGGCAGCCAATGCGGTAAGGATGTCTGGGCGGAGGTTCTGGCGGAACATTCGTGCTAACTGAGTAGGGGTGACCTTGGCCACCTTGGCCAAAGGGCGGTACACACGGGCGTACTCCATGACTGACATCTTTCCTTGAGTTAGGTTCAAAAGGGCGGACCATGCAGCGTCCTGGGAGTCATTCGGCATAGCCACTCTCTCAACCAGTTGAAGACATTCCTCCAAGGTGGGAAGGAGCATCGTCTGGATTTCCAGTAGCTCAGTGAACCAATCCGCTAGGTTTCTGGGCAGGGCGGTTACTATCTGGGCAATCTGAAGTGACACTGGGGCCGTTCCTCTTGACGCCATGGTCAGCCAGGTTTGAAGTTTCACACGAGAGAAGGTGGCGTGGAAGGTGCTCAACTCTCCTGGGGTGAGGGCCTGTTGGAACTCAGACGCGGACTGCTCAGATTGAAAGTAGACGTTGGTGTGTCCCTTGGAGGGAAGGAAACAGGCGACTTCTCTTAGGAGAGATAGAAGAGAGAAGATGACCATAAAAACGTGGTTGGGTGTTCATACCACGCAGGCAGGGCACGTTCTGACGGATTATCCATCATGTCCAGGAATAAAGACATCAAGTTAAATGAGTTTCGTCTAATGTGATGGACGGGGTCTCTGAAAACTGCTACAAAGCAGTTAGGCAAGAGTGCCAAAGTGAGTGCCCACAGGTAGGATAGCCCTGCTGTGGAGAGATCCTGAATCTGACTATGCGGAAACCACTTTACCACGAAGGTTTGGGCCACAGTCAAGACAATGCTGGCGCTCAGAAGGAGAGCCTGACCCCCTGAAAGGGCGTACAAGGACTGGATGGCCCTGTCAAAATCTGAACTGCTGTCCATGTGGGGGTTTCTGGGTTTTCTTAATAAACTGATTTACAAATGTGAAAACTTTATTTTCGAATTTATTAAATTTATTTTAAATTTATAGAAGATGAAACTGCTTTAAACAGTTTCGCCTGCTCAGATTTATACTGAGCTTATTGGGGAAGAGCGGGCCCTGTTCCCGCAAAGTCCGCGGGCGTCTTCCCAGTGGTGGGCCCTATTTGAGAATCTAGACCCTCAATTTTGGCGTCGAGGCCCATTCTCAAACTCGGGCAGGGTACCCTTGGGGTTGCAGAAACTTTTCCGCATTTATTATTCAGCTTCAAATTGCTCTCAAAGCCTGGGCCATTCCCTTCACCTGTATTCCCTGATATTAATTCATTGCCTCTTTTGGGAATCTTTTGTTTGGTGGCATCTGGTTGGCCAGAGTGCCTTTTGCAAGGTTTTTCATCCTTGTCAATAGATCCATGAGCAACAGGTTTGGCCACACCTGATTGGCTGGAAATTTGTGTCTGAGGGTCCACACCCTCGACGCTGCATTTAGTAATATTGAATTTGGCAGCATCTGGTTGGCCAGAGCGCCATTTCCGAGGCTTTGCTTCCCTGTCAGCCTTTTGATTCATTTTTACTACCAGTTTTGAGGCATCTGATTCGACAGATTGCCATTTATGAAAATTGGTGCAGTTGAGCCTTTTCTCCCCTGGCCTCGACTATTGCCATAGTAAGACTAAGCAATGTTGTCAGGCAACGCCTTGACCATTACACTTTCTGTACGCAAACAAGAGTTCTATGGAGGTTGCCACCAACCAGCAGAAAGTGAAGCATATCCATTCCTGCCTCAACAGCACCGCCTGGGAGATCATGACTCTCAATTTAAAGGAGTGAAACATCTGTGAACGGATCAATATGACCTTAATTCAAAATTCAGCAGTAATCAAATACTGGCCAAAAAAACAAGAATTCAGGGTATCCACCTGAATAAAAGGGAAGGCCCCATGGAGTTTGCCAGCTGTTTCTATGGCCAAGCGCAACTGTTGGTTAATATCAAGCATATCACCTTGGATGATGCTATCTCTGCTGTAATCTCCGTGTTGGGATCCTACTCCAAGATTCAAATGTGTATTATTGGACAGAAAAACGTTTGACTTGCATCTGGGAAATCAAGGAAGCACTTAATGAGATCCCTGCGTCAACCCTATTCTCTAAGGCTATCTCTTTGGGTCCCTCCAACTGTCCTTGAGTCCATGTGGTCAAAGCCCAGAAAAATCCTTTACCTTGATGCACATACTGCAACAATTTCAGACATAGTGCCAAAACCTGCTGGAAACGAATTGCTGAGGAGGCTAGAAAAGGATCGTCAGCATGAAGGACGAGGCGCTCCATGATGACATCGCTACTATGCCTCAAGAAATCCTCCATAACATTGAATGGTCCAGGAGCTATCATACCTGAAGAAGAAATTTCAGTACCCATTGATAATAAAGAATTTGATACTGCTTACTCTTCTTCCAGTGACTTTCCTATGTTTCTCACGTTATCTCCTCAGTTTTGAAGTCTCATTTCCCGGCATTGCAGTTTGAGTTCATTACTTTCCAGTCCTCGCCATAAATTGACATTGGCTCTCCCATGAACTTTATATTGTTCAAATTTAATGAAGCACATTAAGATCGCTTCAGACTTGCCCCATTATATGGAGTACAGCACAGCTGGCCCACAATGTACTTGACCTATAGGGGCCTATTCTTCCCTACCTATACAATTTGGAAATATTCGCTTTAAATACCCCCACCATCACGCTAGATAACCCTAGCTATGACCTGCTCCTTGATACACAGTTCCTTTCATAATACTCAGTAGTAGTCCATTATGATGATGGCTTTCTATCCCTACAATGGCATCAGGTCCCCCTGGGCTTTGAAACCTCTCATGACTTTAAGATGGAGGTTAAGGCCTGAGCACGCTTATTGGAGAGTGAGGGCCAAATTGATTAGCTCAAAATAACATAAGGGACTCTCAAGTTCAATTGCCCCCCTGCTGTTGATGGACAAGAAGGCATGCCAAGCTACTTACCTAAGGTGACTACAATACCTCCGAAGTCCCAAGTGTTTATTAACACCCAGGTCCATGTTAACATCCCCTCTGGTTATTTACTAAAATTCCGAGGCCTAGACAACCCATTAGCCAAGGAGGTGCTAACCTGCCTGGGAATTCTAAACCCAGCTTATGCTGGATCTATAGTGGTGTTGTTGGCTAATATTAGACTAACCCAAATAAATAGGCTCAGTTAGTCCGCCACCTATGTCCGCCTCCTACCAGTTGAAGCTGTTGACAGTGTCCGTAGTTTTGGGAACCTAAGGGACTTTGGGTTGGAAGTGCCCCTGTCAATGGCCCTGTCAGGAGAGTGTCTATAAGTCTCAAGTTCCAGCGTGGTGGTTCACGGAGCACTAAAAACGCAAGGGAACAATTCGTCAGAGTTAGAATAAAGATAGCCCAGCAGAGGGAACTTGAGCTAAAGTGACATAGGGTGAGGGTGGTTATCACGGTACTCACAAATAGTGATCAAGCAAAGAGCAAAACTTTGCTGTACCCCAAAGGGCCGTTCATAACCAAGCTTTGAACAGGTCTAGAGTGCTTGTGTGCCCTGGTTTGGAGGGAACCTAGGCGGCCCAACGGTGTACCTGATTCTATAGTAATTTCAAACAAATGAATTGGCTAAAGTGATGTGAGACCTTCTCAAAGAGGTCCGCACAAGATACGCCCAAGTTAAAATAAGAAAAACGTTAAACTGACTAAGGGTTTATTGTAAGGATGAAGACAACCAATAAGAAATGTTGGTGTCAAATAATTATATTTAAGCCAAACCGGTGTAATCATCTATTGGAGAAATTGGTACCAAGCCATGGTGCACCAATAAGCGCACACTTCCATCTGACAGGATACTATACTTTGAAATTGTCCAAATTGAGTAATTGATTCAAGTCAAGACCAACCCTTGTGGAACTTTTGTAAACGAATGGATTTTGAACCCCATTCCTCAAGTAATTAATTTGAGCATCATTGTTTAAGATGTAACTCATTCATTTTAACGCTAAAGCCAAAACAAGTGGCTGGGCGTTAAGCACCTCACCTGGCCCAACCTGGGCATATCTGGCATATACCCAGCGTTGATCCAAGGTGTTCTTTAGGCCAGGAAGGTCCTGCAACTAAACTCTTTTGATCTTCTGCCACCAAGCATTATCGTTAATGTTGATGCCTTCAATCAGGTCATGTAAGCATGACAGGCCCTGGTTGACAATATTATAGGAAAGAACCTCACTGACAACCAACAGCTCAAAGTTCAAGAGTTGTTACTATATTCAAACTTATTTTGACCTTAACCTACGACTTCAGTAGAATAATTGAGGACCTACATCACGTGGAAACTGGGGACGATCCCCATCCCAGTCCCAACCTTACAAGAGCAAGTTTGAAGAAACCCAGGTGCAGTGGAGCTCAGAAAGCTACTTGAAGTCGGACTACTAGTGCCTTTTCACAGCCTTTGGGCCTCTCCTTTCCTGATGTTTCAGAATAAGGATGGCAGCCACCAGGTGGGTATGGACTCTACTGGATCAACTCCATCACCAATAAGGATAGTTACCCTCTGGCCCAAATTGACAACTCCCTCTGACTACTCACCAGATCCCAGTACTTTTCTTCAATGGACCTTGTTTTTAGTATATTGGCAAGTGGAGCTCTCCCCTGAAGACTAAGCCAATTGCGCACTCATAGCCATTGAGGGTCTATTTGAGCCCACGAGGATTTCTCAGGGCCTCTGTAACGCGCCAGCTACTTTTCAACGCTCCATGGATGGGATCCTTGGGGACTTGAAACTGTTGTGTGACCTTGTCTAACTAGATGACATTACTGTTTACTCAAAGACCTTTGATGAACATTTCAAACTTTAGGGAGGTTTTCAATCAGCTCCAGGGAGCTTCTATTGAGTTTAAAGCTTCAAAATGCTCTTTCTTACATTCAGAAATGGAGTTTCTGGGACACAGGGTTTCAAAGGATGGCATTCATCCCATATCAGATAAAGTTGATGCTATAGAAAAGATATCGCACCCCTAGAGTTAAAGGGATATACATGTGTTCCTAGGCATGGTGGGCTATTATTGTCACTCTATACCTCAATTTGCTGAACTAACTAAGCTTATATTTTATTTCCTGCAGAAGAACGTGCTAATTTTATGCCGGCCCCAAACAATAACAGGCCTTAATGTGTTAGAGATTACTCTATGTAATAGAACCATTTTAGTACACCCACATTTAAACCAACCCTTTCTGCTGTTAACAGATGCAAGCAATGTTGCTGTGGGGCTATCATCGTTCAGCATGATTAAAATCAGGTTGACCATCCAATGGCCTAATTATCAAGACTTTGAGTAATACTAAACGGAACTACAGTGTTACCAAAATGAAAATCCTGCCTGTCTTGCTAGACATCAAACATTTTCAGCCTTATCTCGATGGTACAAACTTTACAATTGTCACCAACCATTACTCACTCCAGTGGCTCAAGCAGATGAAGGACCCAGATGGCCGTTTATCTAGATGGGTCTTACAACTGTAGAGCTATAATATCACCATTTTTCATCACATGTGCGTAATCCACCAAAATGCCGACAGCCTCTCCAGAATGCTGGTGCTAGCAGCTTTGATCCTTGAGGAGGATCGACTGTATGATCTGATTGGTTAACCTGAACTTTTGGAGTTGAGCACCTGAGGTCCAAACTGAGCTCTGATGGATTACCCAAGACACTCAAATCAAAGATGGGATGGTCAAGAGGTTCAATGAGAAATGGCTCTTTTATGTCCGCCCTTATTCCTGAATTAATGTTATCCTAGAGAGCCATACTAAAGCGGGGCACAGGGCAGTTAAGAAGACTCATGAATGGCTGAAGACACAATGTTACTGGGACCAAATGTTTGAGACCATCAAGGAGGTCTTGGAGGCATATATGACTTGCTGATACCAGGACTGAGCAAATCCATGATTTCAACACTTGGTCTTCACACTGACAAGACCTTCAGTGTCATTATCATCGATATAATAGGCTCTCTCCCCACTGGATTACATGTCCATAGATATATCCTCCTAGACATGGACCACCTGACCAGTTGATCAAAGCAATTTTAGTCCCTGCTGTTACTGCAAAAGTCATGTTTCATAGCAACGGCAGATAAAGTTGAGACTGGCCTGCCAGTTGGGATTTAGAAATACCCAAAAGGCGAGACAGAATGCCAGGGGCATTGCCACTTGAATTACATTTAAGTTGCCATGAAGATAATTAGTAACAGAGGACTAATGGACCACAACTATAACAAACAAGCGCAGCTAAAAACAAAGCTGTTGTGGCCTCAAATCCAATGGGCCTGGACGTAGGAGTTGCGAGATCAAGAAACAAATTGTAAGGGCCTTGACACAATAGGCCCAAGTGGCTTTGACAAATGATAACATTAATGATATGGCTGGGCCAGCCCAGTAAATACGCGGGCTGTGGGGCCACATTACAGATGCCATGTGGACTTGGCAAAGAAATTTTGAACTTTTATTTAACCAAGGTATGCCAATCAGGTGATGGATATTACTGAAGCTTGAAGAGCAAAAAAATATGAATGAACAGACCTACCCAAACAGAATGAGTTGACCCCCAAACAAGCGAGAAAAACACAAATGAATGAGATCACAAACAACCAGGTGAGACAGTGGTGAACCGCCCATCCCATCCTGGCAGAAGGGGAGAAGGGATTAGTGAGCTCATCCTCAGCATCAGAGTCCTCTTTATAGGAAGGAGTGCAGGTTAAGGCGGAGAGTAATGGCGTGAGGGATCAGCGACATGTGAGTAAAACCGCTGAAAAAAATAATGAACTATATTTTATTTTTTAATAAATTCAGATGGGAAAAAATTATTGGAGTAAATAAAGAGAATCAACTGTCAATATTACAGTGTGTTATAACTGTTTAAATAGATGATCACTTTGGGGAATAGCTTAGAAAATGCAGAAAGGCCCTTAAGATTTGACCCAATCTGGAGAACTTTGGGCGAGGGGTAAAACGGAATATTTTGAGCCTACTTTGAAATTTTTGGCGTTGAGACAAGTTACTGTCAGTTTGTCCACAAATGACCAAGTTGCCAATTTCCTTTAATTTTGACAAATTGGATTGACAGCATCTCATCTGATGGGCTGAGGGAACCTCCTATGGACACCCCACGTAGGGGCGGTCCCATGAGGTTGGGAACAGGTTTGGGGTACCCAACTCGCCTGCATCCAGTCGCTCCAGCATCCGTTTAGCTAAGTGGGATTTATTGGACAAACAACTTGGTGTATCCAGAGAGAGTTTCACACTGTGGGCTGCATTTCCCAATTGCCCAATGCCATCGGTGAGCTTTGCCACTAATTAAACACTTGACACTTCATTATCTGGAAATTCACGCCTGTTAGACTTAGTTGCCATAGGGTTTGGGGATCTCAGTATTTTCTGCCAATTGCTCATTGCCCTCGACTTTGCTAGAACTTTCATCCCAAGATAATGATGACTTAATAAAAGCTTAGCGCAGATCCCCAAGATTCGTTATACAAATTCGTTCAAAATTTATACTGAAACTGGTGACAGGGTCCTTAAAGGGCAAGCTGTTACCCATCGCTCATCCAATACATGCGCAAGGTCGCCCTGTGTGATGAGAGGGGCAGCTAGCCTTTTCAGGCCCTTTTTAGATGTAAATGGGAATGACACCTAGTCCAAACGGAGGGGTCGCTCCTTCAGAATTACATTACCCTTCCCTTTTTTTAAAGTGGGTCGTTACCACCGGGAAGTTGAGTGAGGGCCACATTCTTATGGGACCTAGGCAGCTTAATTGCCATTTATGTAGCGGTTTTTGGGGGAGGACGTGGAGCATCAAGATGGGTGACATGGAAGGCCTCAGAAATCTCTGAGCAGTTGGCACAGTCCAAAGCGCTGACCCAGCTGTTTTTGTAGGCCAGTTGGCCTTTCCACACAACATGATATGGACTGATCTTTGGGTATTTGAGGGAAGCCAGGATGCCCTTAAATTTGTCTTCCTTAGCTTTATCAATAACAATGGGCTTGTGGTCCAATGGAATCACTCCCTTAAAAGGGGTTAACTGAGACATATGGAAGATTGGATGTTTCTTCCATTGGGGTGGCAATTTCAAACGGAAGTCACCATATCCCAAGTCCTCTTCCACCATCTGGGTATCTGAGAGCTTAATGGCAAACTCACCTGATGGTACCTGCATGTTCAAGTGCCATATTTCAAGCATGACGTCGGAGCCTACCCCTATTTTGTGCTCCAGGATCCTCTTCAGATCTGCAAACAGCTTATTGCACTTATTGCTTTGGTTAAGTGTTTCTGTATAAGGACTGCATGGCCCAAATGTGCTGGACATGTTTGGCTGCAGCCAGCACCTTTGGGCAGAAGCATGGGCCAATTAAGAATAAAGGGTTATACCTCAAGGTAGCTTCATATGAGGAGAAACCCATGGACGCATGTGTTCTATTGTTATATGCAAACTAGGATAGTGGAAGGTCATCCGCCCAGGTATCCTAAGAAGCTGTGCGTAGTATTGAAGGTACTGTTATAGAATCTGGTTGACCCGTTTAATTTGACCATCCGACTGTGGATGATATGCAGTAGAATGACAAGGTGTGATCTTCAAAATTGCCAAGAGCTCATTTCAAAAATTGGCTATAAATTAAAGCACATGGTCACTAACAATCTCTTGAGGAGTCCAAACATTGAGAACACATGGCGCACAAAGGAATAGGCCATTTCTTTGGAATAATAGTGGATGAACACAGTATAATTAGAGTAATTTCTGTGAAGCGGTCTACAACCACTACAACCGCTGTAAACCCCTTGGAGCTTGGGATCTCAACAATATAATTCGCAGCAACCGATGTCCATGGACCCTCTGCCAGCTGCAAGTGATGTAAGAGACTATTCCTACCAGACCGGCCTGATTGGCCCATGTGCAAGTTACATAGTCCACAATCCAAGATGGGACATTATTTGAAAAGCCCAGACAATTTTGATATTCTTGATTAAAATAAAGCACTTCTTAATCCCTGTGTGGCCAACTGAAGGAGGATCGTGATGAGCCTGAATTACTTCAGCTTGGATAAGGGGAGGGACCCACACCTTCAACTGAAATTGGATGAGCCCCTTGGCCAGGACTAAAGGTAATGCTTGGAGGAAGGGAGGGACAACTTTTTGAAAGTTTTACCCCTTCCACGCAGGCTGTCTGATCTGCTAAGACCTGCGAAATTAAAGGCGCGTTTGGAGTTAGATCTGCTTCTGAAAAGCGTGGGAGGAACAAGGGCCAAGATCTGAGTTTTAAAATGATTGTGACGAGATCCGTCTCATCTGATTCATCTGGACAATATGCGGGATTTTATTTAGGAAAATCAGGAAATACATTTAATGCTCCTTTCACAAACTCACATATGAATTTAAAACTTCGCAAATTATGGTAAATCTGGGCCTTGAAGTGTGCCAAATTCTGCGGCTAGAAGAAGTATTAGAGAGCTTGGTGTTAAGTTCGCACAATCAACTCATGCTGAACGCCCTGAAAGAGATAAAGCCAGTGAGTCAAGGCACATGCCACGGCTGCTGGCTCCTTGTCATAGATGGCTTAGGATTGCTCAGTGGACTAGAACTTGTCGGTGAAATAAGTGACCGGGTGTTCCAACATATCATTCACTTAGAGCAAGACAGCCCCCACCATGGTGGAAGATGTATTTCATTCTACATCATAGGGTTTAGAAGGGTCTTTATGCTTAAGGATGGGGCAATAAAAACACCTCCTTAATTGAATTGAATGCTGCTGGCATTTGGGAGTCCATCAAAAGTGAAGTTCTTGCCTGAATGGATAGAGTGGAGCAACTACCTGGGATAGGGCGGGAGAGAACTTTTTCAAGGATATGATGGTGCCCAAGAAGCTTCTCAATTGCTTCTGCGTTGTTGGAGTAGGCCACTCACGGATGGCATACAATTTGCTGGAAGGGATAGTGTAGCCATCTTTTAAAACGAGATTTCCCAAAAAGGTGACTTTTCCCAATAAAACACGCATTTTGATGGCTTGACGCTCAGACCTGCCTTATGCAAGGAAGACTCTACTGCCTCCAAGTCCTTCATATGTTGTTTGGGAGTAGGGGAGTGTAAAAAGATATCATTGATATATGCGATTGCGCAGGTGAACCTGAGATCACCCAGCACGTTATCATTCATCCTTTGGAATGTTGTAGATGCATCTTCAATCTTAAAAGGCATCACTTAAAATTGGAATATGCCTCGTTTTGTCCAGATAGCGTAGCCCATTCCTGAACTTCCATTTAACAAATTTGATTAAAGGCAATAACTAGATCAAGTTTTGATAGCATTTGCGTTTTGGCTATTGCTTGGCTGATTGTCTGTTCCAAAGGCAGTGGGTAGGGGTCATGTACCATGATCTTATTAAGGTGGCCATAATCCATGCAGGGACAAAGGGAACCATCTGCCTTATCAGCAAAAATAATGGGAGAGGCAACAGGGTATGTCTCTTGAAACAACCAACCCTTCTTGAGCATGTCATCTAATTATGCATTGAGGGCAGCCTAAACTTCATTGTGTGTAGTACAGTTGGCAGTTTATGTTCACCACCTGCACGGTTGTCCAAAACCCCAAGTTGAATTCCATATGTGGGGAGGTGGTCCGCCTTCTTGGGAAAAAGATACTTTAATACTTCATCAACGCTGTGGGAAAATCTGGCAGAAGGCCCACAGGAGAAAAGAGAGGTGTAACCAATCCCTTGGCCTTGAGTTGTAGTAAGGGTATCAATAGGAAACTCACCCTCTACCTGACCATTGTAAAAAGACAGCATATTATATTCAAGGTGAATTCATACATGCTGCTGAAGCCACCAACCTACACCCAAAATTACTGAAAATACAAGGTTAGGCATCACTGAGAAGTGATTGAAAAACTAAACTGGTAAATTGACAAGGATACTAAGCACCATACTTTATAGGATGGCTGGTAGACTGACAAGGCGACCATCACTGCAGGACCCAAGTCCAGGTCAAGATCAATCTGCTGAGCCAACTCCAGACTCATGAAATTACCTTTAGCTTCAGTGTTAACCAAGGCCTCGAAGGACACCTGGTGTGCCCAAAACAAATTTTCATTGTAATAAAGGTAGGCGAAATTCTGCTTATTGGCAGATACAGTCATTTCTGTAGACACCAAAGAAATTGCAAAGACAGATGAGCTGGAGCACACCAATTTGGACTTGGGGGTGGCGTTAGGACCTGGGACTGAAAGGGATACTGGTTCAACGTTGAGAAGAGAACATGAGACCAAGCTGGTAAATCCAATCAAGAAGTTACCATTTAAAGGCAAACCGAGTGGAAAGAAAAGGTTGATGGAACAAGTTGACCATAAGTAATACCTCCAAAGTCATCTGGCAACTGCTTATAGAATTTTTGATCAACTAATCAAACAAATGAAGGCAGGCTACTGATTAGCCATTTTTTAAGGAGGATGGTGACCACTGCCTTGCTCATCTCAACGAGGAGGGCAGAAATGATTGGAAACAATTGAAAGTTAATTATGTCAGAGCAACGGCAGATAAAGTTGAGACTGACCTGCCAGTCAGGATGCAGAAATACCCAAAAGGTGAGCCAGAATGCCAGGGCATTGCCGCTTGAATGAAATTTAAGTTGACTTGAAATTTATTAATAATGGAAGACTGATGGACCACAAGTGTAACAAATACCCGGCGAAAAACAAGCTGTTGTAACCTCAAATCCAAAGGGCCTGGATGTAGAAGTTGCGAAATCAAGGAAAAAATTGTAAGGGCCTTGACACGAAATGCCCAAATGGCTTTGACAAATGATAACGTTAATGAAAGGCTGGGCCAATCCAGTAGTTACGCGGGTGAGGGGCCACATTACAAATGTCATGTGGGCTTGGCAAAGAAAAATTTTGAACAAAATCTATTTTACATAAATTTAAATGCGGGAAGATTTTACTGAAGTAAAATAAAGATAATAAACTGTCAATTTTACAGTGTGCTATAACTGTTTAAATAGATGATCAATTTGGGGAATAGCTTAGAAAAATGCTGAAAGGCCCTTGAGATTTGACCCAAACTGGAAAACTTTGGGCAAAGGGGAAAACGGAATATTTTTTGCCTACTTTGAAATTGTTAGCATTAAGCCAAGTTACTGTCAGTTTGTCCACAAATGACCAAGTTGCCAATTTTCTTTAATTTTGATAAACTGGATTGACAGCATCTCATCTGATGGGCTGAGGAAACCTCCTACGGACACCCCACGTAGGGGCGGTCCCATGAGGTTGGGAACAGGTTTGGGGTACCCAACCCGCCTGCACCCAGTCGCTCCAGCATTCTTTTAGTTAAGTGGGATTTATTGGACAAACAACTTGGTGTATTAGGGACATTTTCAAACTTGGGTTGCATTTCCCAATAGCCCAATGCCATTGGTAAGCTTTGCCACCAATTCAACACTTGACACTTCATTATCCGAAAATGCACGCCAGTTGGGCTTTGTTGCCATGGGTTTGGGGATCTAAGTCTTTGCTGCCAATTGCACATTGCTCTCAATTTTGTTTAAATCCTTTTATCCCAAGATAATGATGAGTAACTAAAAGCTCAGCACAGATCCCCTTGATTCATTATACGATTTGTTTAAAATTAATAATGGGACTGGTGTTGGGGTCCTTAAAGGGTAAGCTTTTACCCATTGCTCATCCACCACATAGGTAAGGTCACCTTGTGTGACAAGAGGGGTAGCTATCCTTTTCAGACCCTTTTTAGAGGGAAATGGGAACGCCACCTAGTCCAAATAGATAATACGCTCCTCTAGACTTACACCATGGCTCCTTTCCTTAATCTAATCCGTTTTCACCCATAATAGATACCCACATATTTTTTGTCACTGGGTCAAAAATTACATCGCAGGTAGTCTAAGAACTTAATTCGCTTTTTGGCACTAAATAAAGTTTTTCTGCCATTTAAAACTCATCAACTAATGAGATGGTGGAATGCGATAACTGTACTCTTGTTACTATTTTATGGAAGATGGCCTCCTCCAATCCTGCCCACTAGAATTTTTATATACCCAGCGCGTTGATTGCCTACCAAATAAGCTACCACTGAGTCATTAAAATGTCCCCCTTTGAAGCTCTATATGGACGTAATCCTCCAGCTCCCAGGCAGCGTACAGCTTTTGTTTGAATCCTCCACTCCTGAGAACTTTAATTTAACTATGAGGGCCTTAGCCAACAATTTTTTGCAGCTTCAAGCCCTACCAAACAAAGCATTGTTACCACCACCAGAATAGAAACATTTTAATTTAATGTCAGCTGACCCTCTTTACCCATTTTTAATTTGGTGACCTAATTCTCTTCTATCACCTTTGACCCAGAGTTCAACAAAATAAGCTTAACGTTCTTTGGTCCAGACCTTATAAGGTCATTCATAAAGTGAACGCTGAGTACTCCATTGCCAACATCAATCAAGGGACAGTGGTAATTTGAGTGCATGGCCAGTTCCTCCAGCCCTATGCCCCCTCCAACAGGATCTTGAGGGGGCATTGTCAGGATTCAAGATGACAAACAAGCTTAAATACCTATTCCCAAATTGAGCCTCAAACAAAAGACTCTCAAAATAGTGCAAATGGAGCCTACCTGAAGGCATTTGTTGGGATATATGCCCATATTCCCAGCCGGCTAGATTACCAGGAATCGCTTGTGGATAATTCCCTAATGTGAGGTAAATTGTAAATTGGTTGACCCTGATTTTAAAGTAACTATGTTCAGGGGATTTTGGGTTATTTGCCTGGTCAGATCTGTTGGGGATCACCCTGGACAATTGCTTAAGATCTCATCAGGCAGAGTTGCTGACAAAATAGGGGCATCTGATAGTGATTAACTATCGGATGTACTGATTGGGATCAGTTCAGTTTCATCACCAACTGATTGGAAATGTAAGTAGTATGTTGTGAGGCGAGTGATGCCACCTGCAACTAGCAAATTAATCAGTTGGTTTGCAACCTGCCTTATTGGGTAACAAGTCCCATTACCTAAGCAGGTCGCTTGCCAAATATGGTTGGTTTGCTTAGATTGAGAGGAAAACGTTAGCACATGTTCTCTGACTCTTTCCATTTTAGGTCTCGAGGATGTCCAATGACAAATCCTAGCCAGGATGTGGAAGACCATTGCTGCTGAGATGAGGATGGGTGATTCAATGGCAATGACTGCCATTTCAATAAAGAGGTGTCAACTGAGGGTTGGTCGCCAAATCCCTCACTTTAAATTTCCAAGAATTCACAAATAAAGACATAGTTTTATCCAGTATATAGTTTAAGTTTTTTAATATTTTAAGTAGCATGAGTTTAAAAACGTTTAGTAAAGAGTATACAGTAGATATACCAGCTCATTACACTTTATCAGCATCCATTTGTTCTATTCTTTATCAGGGATAATATTGCTGTGTGCGATAATTGGGAGACTCTTTAAGTAAAAGAGTAAGGATCTGAGTGGAGACCCAGATAAGAAGCGGAATCAAATTGGGGATTACTGCTGACTGTGTGTCAAACTGGAGAAACCATCAATGGGAATCTAAGAGAAGATCAGGTTAGATGGTACGAGGGAAAAAATCCCTATTTTGAGACATCACAAGTATTTTAAGCAGAAATACTGGCTGAGCGTTGGGCTGAGATCTAGAACCTCCATTCAAAAAACAGTTAATATTCATTATACTATTATCAACTGATTATATTAAGTATCATACAACGCGGACAAATTGCACAAAATATGAACCTGTGCAAGTAATAAGTTTATGTGGGTTACTGCCAAAAAATAATCAAACTTATGATTTTTACAGAGTGGTGCTCACTACAGGGGTGTAGTTGAGTAGAAGAACTTAGAAATGATGTCATATTAAAGATGTTTTTAATTCTGAAAAAATATGTTACTGAGAAATTAAAGATAATGGAGACAGAACATGAAGTGAATCGCATTAAATTGCGTTCACCTGGCTCAGAAGTGGAGCTCCAAGTGAAGCGAATTGAGGATACTCAAGTTATGGGAAAAGGACTTGCATCCTAGATATAGAACTATCTAGTGCTGCAAGAAAACCTGTTCCACCTAACATCTATCTGAGATGAAGAGGATCATTAGGATCAACTCAGGCTGAAATTGGGTCCGCTTTAAATAGTCCTGAGGAGTGAGTGTTTAGTGAGGCATTGGATGAAATAGGAAGGTAATTATTTAAGAGTATTGGATTGCCATACCAATGAAGATATGAAGTCAAAACAGGAAAAGGTTGATCCAAGATAGTGGAAAGAGTCATTTGACTCAATATCACTCAATCAATGATCAGAAATGCTGGAGATGAGTTATTCAATTTAAGACGAATTTGGATGAATCTAACGAGGCCAGATCTAACTGTGTAATTAAGGAATCGTTTACAGATCCACAAGTGGAACTATCTCAACATTTTTAAATGGCCACGAAGGTCAAAAATCGTTTTCAGGAGAAAAACTATCTGAACAATTGAATGGAACTGTTGACAAATGAGATATGAAGAACAAGCATCAGTTGCCAGAATATGAGATGAAATTAGGACCTTTTGGAAAAGTATCCATTTGGGATTAAAGGCCTAATATATTCAAGAGTATTGGCAAAGTCAGCAAGTGTAGCTTATATGTGAAGAAACAGCGCTGCTGGTTGTATTATAAAGAAGGTATTACTAAAAAATTAGAAAGCATTGGACCTAAGAGAAAATATTTGCAATGTTCCAGAGGACTTCTGAACCATTAAATGATTATTTCCTGAGATTTAGGTCAAGTCCTAGAAGAAGACCACTGAACCAGATATATGGTTAAATCTTAAGATGATAATATTTTGAACCATAATAACTGGTAGGTCAGAGTATACCTAGGACCCAATTTGGATGAAGGGGAAGAGAAGGACCTCTGAACCTTTTTGTAGGTTAAAAGTTTCATTGCAAAAGAAAAATACAAAATAATATAAAAAGATAAAATATTAAAAAATGATTTAATTTGTCCATGAATTTCGGACCTAGGAAGTGAAAAGAAATCCTGATGGCTGAACTGAGGAAATTCCGTGATTTTGGGACCCTCAATGAGATAGATAATCAGCTGGGGTAACTGAGAGTATCAACCTATTGATTGATTGAGAGAAACTCGCTGATCTGACAGAAAGGCAGCAAGAGTAGGTGCTCAAAATGTTCAAAAAGTATTGAGAAGTATTTTTCAAAGATGACATAATTATGGAATTCGTGAGAGATGAGATACACAAGGTCAATACTGGGGAAATTTTGCCAATCAGGATGAGATTTTCCAGTGAGCAAAGGCTTCTCACCAGAATGCGGATGGCTTATCATGGTTACCAATGGTCCAGATGGTATACCAGCAGACAGATGAGCTATTCCAGATAATGGTTGATGGAGAAAATGGGAATGAGCCTTGAGAAATCCAAGGTGCGCTTTAAAAAACGATGGAAAACACTGAGACCATAGATGGACAAGTGTTTAAGATGATTAACTGGAAGTGGTTACTATTCCCAAAGCTGTTGGAAAGAGCATTTATTGTTCAAGCCACATATAAGGTTGTTGGGCATAAGGACCAAAGAAATATGACCAGCCATATTTGCCAGTACTACTATTGGAAGTCAATCAACTAAGATGTTGCCGACTATCTAGCTTGTTATGTGGAGTGCCAGTTTCATAAGCCACATAAGAAGACAACTGGATACTGACTGAACCGCCCTGGATTTTCTTGGCATATGGTATCCATCAACGTGATGGGACTTCTGATTATGAGCACAGGTGGAGTCAAGTATATTATAGTTGCAATAGACATCTGATGAGATGGGTCAAGATGAATGCCCTGGCAAAAGTGGACGCTACCAACACTGCGAAGTTCATCCTGGATCAAGTAGTATACTGACATGGATACACACAAGCCCTGCTTATTGACAATGGGACAAACTTCACCTCTCATGTGATCCCACAGTTAAATGAGATAATGGAGATCCAAGGAGTTGTGCATGTGCCTTACCAGCCAGAGACAAATGGACTAGTAGAATGAGTTAATGGAATGCTGGCTGCGACGCTGAGGAAGCTGGTCACAGGAAGAACTTCCGTGTGGGTAATGTACATGAGTTTAGTAACATTTACCTACAATATCAGTCATCATATGGCGACAGGAAAAACGCCGTTTGAGTTTCTATATGGGAGGAAGGCTACGTTGCTGCCATTTTATATTTGGTGGTGAAACCTACATTAGGGTTTGAGTTATGAGCAGATCCTGAACTGATTGACAAATATCATGATTAAAATGCAATTTCAAGCATTCAATATGACTTTGAAGAAAAGGATACAAGCAAAAGCAACACTTTATAAGAACTGACCAGCCTTATCAGAGTATTGAATAGGTGAAAGAGTTGCCTAATGTGATATGCATGGTTTTGGGATAAGAAACAAACTGGATGCGTTGTGGTCAGGTCTGTTTGAGATTATTGCCAAGATGGCAACAGACGCCTACTCCATCAAGAACCTCTTGGATGGAAGAGTAGTAAATCAAGTACATGTTAAGTATTTGAAGTGATGGATCAAAAGAAAATAACAAAAAAGAGTTCCCAAAGGACCGCTGAACCATTAAGTTTAATATGTCCTAATGATTAGATCAAGTCCAAAAAAAAGACCTCTGAACCATGAAAAACTGATAGGTCTAAGAATACCTAGGATCCAGTTTGGGGGAAAAAAATAAAAAATGTACCTCTGAACTGAAAAAAGGTCAACTCCCATGTAAAAGAGAAGAAAAAATAAAAGATTGATAAAAATATAAAAAAATAAAAACCGCATAGAAAACCCCATATATTTTTATAATTTTTATTTTTTGATATCCTCAAGTCAGGAATAATTCTGCTTATGTTGCCTCTTGGGGAGGGAGGATGGATTGCATTAGGTATGAATAACCCGTCAAACTCTATGTGAGATCAGATGGTAGTGAGGGTTAAACCTATACAAAACCAAGTTCATTGAGCAGATGCAGATCATTGCAAGAAAGCAACTAGGGGAAAGGAAATTGAGATGTCAGAAGAAGCCAATTGTGAAACCCCAGAGCAGGGAGGGAAGCAGCAGCACTGGAAGAGGAAGTCAGTGAATAACTCTTAGTAATCCTGATATGGTACCTGTCAGTGTTTCGCCAAATTCTCTTATCTCCAAAACTTCCACTCCATCAATTCCATTGGCATCATTGGAAGGAGAGAGAGATATATCTTAATCTATCAAAGTTAATGATTAATCTCATCCTTATCAATTGATTGAAGATTTGATAATGCAGAGATTAATTCACTCTGATAGATTATGAGCCATTAAAAAGTCTAAAAATATCTTTCCTTTTAAATAATAAAAATTAGGTTGAATTATAACCTATATTTTAATTTTATTTTATCAGTTTTTTTGGAGAAATCGATCAGTGTAACTTTGAGAGAAAACCTGCCCCATTGGAAGTGTAATTCAAAACTTACAAACTGGTGCTAACTACATGGGGCCTCTGAGTTATTCACCAGCGAAAACATTGATCACTACCATGAATTCTCATTTTTCGCCTGAAAAAACTCAAGACCAGAGCAAGGCCATGTATTACGATGGGTTCATTTATCTAAAACCCAAATCTTAAGATTACCCTCCACGTTGGAATTTTGTGCCAACTTGGAACTTTATGGTCCTAACTTAAGCTTTACCTCAGAATTTCAATTACCACCTTAGGTTTTATGATTTATTATCAATTGGCTGCTTGAAGGTGCTTTAATCCTGGAAATTCGTTCTACCTGATCTCAATTTAATGCCATACCCTCTATTTTTGTGGGAAGCGTTGCAATCCTCTTAAAATGCCAGGAATTGGCCCTGAGCATTAATTGCACCAGCTCGTTTACCCAACTTTAGCCAATTATTACCCATAGTTGGAATGCATCATCAAGGGATGCTCAATTTACTAAAGGGACTTCAATTCTTGAATAATCATGTTTCCAAATCTTTCTAATCTGCTTCTGAGTTTAGCCGAGTTAATCTTGAGGCCATTATTAGTGATCATACCCTTCTCAACGAAATTCATCAACAGCTTATTCATCTCGATATCAGGATGTCTGGTTTTGTTGATAAACAGTTCACTAAGTGGGCTCAGGAGATCAGAGAGAATGTAGAGAGGGTCTGTCCCAACTCTCTGAGCATAATCAATCAATGGAGGAGGAAGTTACAACTCATCTCATCTAATTAGAGCAGTAGTACTCAGGAGTTCAATTCTGGGTCAATGAGGTAGAGAAAACCTCAGGATCTATGGGTCCCCCTGGGGTTGAAGGACCTTGTGGGCCACCTGATGCTGATGGACCTCGGGGACCTCTTGGGAATGTAGGGCCTTGTGGTCTTCCAGGCTTGGAAGGACCTTGGGGCCTCTGGGTGCTGATGGGCATTCCAGATCCCTTCAACAAATTGACTCCCCCTTGAGTATGATGGATCGCTTGTGTAAAAAATTCTATAAATTGGCCAAGGAATGTAAGTTAATCCCCAAAGGGTACCACTTGATCCCCTCTTGTCACTTCAGTCTTTATCTGATGGTTTGGTCCATTTGGGTAAATGGCAAAGGACAATGATATTCTTCTCCATGCTTGTGAATCTAAAGGGCAAATGCTCCAAGCAAAGATTGAAATGCTGGAACTCAAGTATAATGCCCAGCAGGAACAGATTTTCGAGCTATTTCACCAATTAGATTAGAGAGTGGGGCTTGCTGAGCTGAACCATTGGATTATTGAAATTCATACGGAAATTGTTGGTCCTTAGCCTCAATTTTCTTCTCAAGTTTCAGACTTCAATTCATATGTTTCCACTCAATCAGAACAAACCGTAGTACATGTTTTGACCTCTAATGCCCCCATGAGTTTCAAACCTGTATTCAAGGACAAGTACTCCCTGAGGGAAATCATTATCTCCTCCCTCTATCTTTATGAAAAGGTGCTAAGTGAGGCTACAGATCACCAAAAGATGAATTATTTGCCAAATTGCCTTACTTGTTTGGCTCAGGATATCATGGTACCCCACTTGATGACTTGCTCTACCTGGTCTCAGGTGAAGGAAGCGCTAATCAAAGAATTTGGGAGTGAGCAAACTTTGTCCTCTCAAAAACAGGCTTTTATGGGTATACAACCCCACTAAAATGAATTTATCAAAGACTTTGCACATTATTTATTGAGAAGTTCAGACTCTAGTGGCTTATGGTCAGTTAAATTTGGGAGATGCGATTATGGCAGTTATGTCAGCTTTTTCTTCCAGAACGCAAATGCAAGTTTATCTAATCAGTGTAAAGAAAAAAATTCTGAAGTATTTTGGACATTAAGGAGGCCTTATTGGAATTGCCTATTCAATCTTCTGAAAAACCCTGAGTTTATGAGTTTCCTAGACCTAGTCGCCCCAAGGTTTATGCTATGTCTGAGAATACTAAAGCGATCCAGTGTAACTACTGTCACCGATATTTCCATACTGAGGATTGTTGTTTCAAGAAGGAGCATATGAGAAGAAGGAAAGAGATAAGTCCAATAAGATTCTCTATTTTAATAAATGATATTAGTGTGCAGCAAGAACATCAAGGTCTGATTGAGTATAATAAAGATGAACATTCTTATTCCTTTCCCTCCTTGTTGGCTTTATCCTCTGGTTTTGGAAGCACCATTACCCATATTGACTTCTGAGTGAATCAAGCCAATGCCAAAGCTAATATACATACAGGATATCCAGTGAATTTTGTTTCATCAAAATTCATCAAGGTGATCAAATTAACTCACAATATTTCTCACTTTGAGAATATGGCATGACCGGACATCAGGGTTTTTGGTCAATTGGAGCTTTTTCAACCCTTCCCTTGAAAATTGGAATATTACTTTTACAATCCCTGCCATTATACTCGATAACTTGAGTTATGACCTAATTTTGGGGGCTCAATTTTTATGAGAATTTTATGGAATGATTAATTACCCTGACACGTCGTTGTCTTTTGGGGTATAGAGTTCCCTTACTTTTATCCAATCATGCTTATACCCAATGTCGATTATGTCTGCTAGAAGGAACAAATAGGTCTTATTCACTTCAATATCGCGTTGGAGATTCTCACATTAAATTACCCCCTACATTGGCTGATATTGAAGAGGGGATGCCTATTTTTCCCTCAAGAACTTAGTTATTTCACCAAAATCACAGGTAATTGTTAATACTTCTTTGCATTTTTGATTCCCAAGGGACATTAGTTAAAAGTTTAAGGCATTTTCAACCCTTATACTAAAGAACTCTTGCTTTGTCCTGGAGTATTATATTATGCTTATTTAGGATCATTATCTGTCTTACTGGTGAACCTTATCAATGAGCAAAGATTGGTAGATTTAGAGCATCAAATGCTTATGTCAAGTTACTGCCCTTATCTTGTCTTTATGATTTTAATCCCTTCGGAAGCCTACAAGATTTTGGGTTGGAAAGTGATCAGGAAATACTTACTGTGGGTCCTGCTATCAGGAAACACCTCTCTAGTTAACATGAGAAACAAGTGCTTCAATTGTTAGACGACTGCCTCCTCCCAGCTCTCTGCGGGATATTCAAGTCTTTCTTGGCATGGTTGGGTATTACTGGCAATTTATACCCAACTTTGCTGATATGGATGAACCTTTATTTCACCTGTTGCAAAAAGGAGTGCCCTTTAAATGGGGATCAGCTCAAGAACTGTCGTTCAATTCTCTGCTTACTACCTTGATCAAGGCACCTGTTCTAATTCATCCCCAATTTGACAAGGCCTTTATTTTTACATACTGATGCAAGAAATATCACTAATGGGGTTATCTTATCCCAGTGTGATGAAGAGAAGAATTATCATCCTGTCGCTTATTATAGAAAAGCTTTGTCAAAGGCTAAAAGGAATTACAAATTTACTGTGTGGCAGTGGGTGGCTGTAATTCTGGCAATCAAGAACTTCCGTCCCTTCTTATATGGTAATTATTTCACTGTTATTGCCGACTATTCTTCCTTAAGATGGTTGCAGAACATGAAGGATCCTGACAGGAGGTTGGACCGTTGGGCTTTTAAGGTGGCAAAATTATGATTTCTCCATTGTTCATCGCTCAGGTGCCCAATATCAAAATGCTGATGGGCTGTCTCAATTGTCTATTCTGACCTTAAATTAGAAAAAGAAGAGAGCCTATATAATCTTATTGGATGACCTGAGTTGTGGGATCTAGAAACTGAAGAGGATCAAGCCTTTATAAAATCAATTACCAAAGATACTATGACTCAGGATGGAGCTTTTGATAAGAAAGTCAAATCCAAGTGGTTGCCCTTTCTGCATCCTAATTCAAGATTTCACGCTGTAATGGAAGGTCATGAACAAGTTGGTCACAGCAGCTTAAATTAAAACTCAAGAATGATTGAAGACTTGATAGTATTGGAACAACATGATTGAATTTATCTGTGAGACCCTTGACTCATGTCTTATTTGTAAACGCCATGGAACTACTAACCCTACTTTTCAACATCAAGTTATGCCTCCAACTAAAGCATTTGAGGTAGTTAGAATTGACGTTATAGGTCCTTTTCCTCAGGGTTGCATGGGCATCAATATATCTTTATGGCTGTTGGCCATTTAACTAAATGGGTTGTGGCCATCTTTATTGTTACCCCCTTGGCTAAGGCTACAGTTCTATTCTTATATCAGCATATCATTTTTCAACACGGGTGTCCCAAGGTCTTTATGTCAGATAATGGGACTAATTTCACCTCGCAACTTTTACAGGAGTTATCCAAATTATTTAACACTGCTCAGCGATTTGTTGTCCCATATAATCCATCTACAAACAGGGCCATTGAACAAGTTAATAGAACCCTAGTCTTGATTCTAAGGAAAATGGAATCCAATGACCCAACTCAGTGGAATTTTTATTTTCCTAGTGCCTTATTTTCTTATCAGATAAGCTATCATCGCATTATAAAGATGTCACCTTTTAAGTGCATATATGGGGGGATCCTTCAGTCTCTTCTAGTGTTCAGACAATCCTTGAAGAAAGAATTACAGAAAATTCTAATTTAATTATGAGGAATCTGGCCAATGAGATTATCCGTCTTCAAGATCAAGCAATGAAATCAATTGAAACAACCACTCAAAAAGAGACTCAAAGAAGTAATCAACACAAACCTGACTTACCTGAATATTATATTGGGGATTACGTTATGTACTATCATTCTTGGCCTGGTGGGTGAACTGAAAAGTTAGGAACTAATTGGTCTGGTCCCTATTGATTTATATTCTAAAAGGATTAAAGTATTTGATTGTTCATATTGATACCGGTATAGTGGTAAATTGTATTCATCATAGGTTTTTAAGAAGTCACCCTCAACTGCAATCAAATCTTGAGTGGGGAAGTGTTGGGATTTTTCCAAATTCTCTTATCTCCAAAACTTCCACTCCATCAATTCCCTTAACATCATTGGAAGTAGAGAGCAATATATCTCAATCTATCAAGGTTAATGATCAATCTCATTCCAATCAATTGATTGAAGATTTGATCGCGCAGAAATTAATTTGCTCTGATAGATTATGAGCCGTTACAAAACCTATAATTATGCCCTCTTTTTGGTGTATAATTATGTCGAATTATAACCTGTATTTTCGTTTAATTTTATTGATTTTTTTGAGAATCCGCTCAGTGTAACTTCAAGAGAAAACCTGCCCCATTGGAAGTGTAATTCAAAACTTCCAGAGTATCGGAGCCAGAAGATTAATCTTGAGCACTTGCTGACAGGCTTCATCAAGAACACCGGACATATGGGCTGGCAGTTAACAAGGGATACTGGATGGGAGTTGCTGAATCATGCCCCCTATTAAAGCCATCAATGGTAGATACCAATAGTAAGTGCTGGAAACAAGATAGTCATGCAAGGAGAAAATGGCATCCTGAAAGCAATGACAATGAGCTCTTCAGAAGCTGAAGCAGAAGGAGCAATGAAAGCTGGGAGAGGCTAGAAGCTTTGTGGCCCAACTTCAAAGAACTTGGCTGGCAAAGCGAAGAGAACAAGCGAAAATATCTTGATCTAAAATGTTCTTAAAATCAAAAGGATTCAGAGCTATTGATAAAGCTTCAGTGACTTGGGCCCTTAATTATGAGTAGGGGAGTTTTAAATGAACACGGTTGCCAATGGTGAGCTCAGTGGCCAAGATAGCTGGCTTGTAATACTCTCTGAGTCAAAAGAGGAACTCAGGAAGTAAGTCTGACCCAGCAAGGAAGGAACGATAAAGAGCGAAGGGCATTGTTTCAGGAGCATCAATAATTATGTTCAGTGCATCTGTAAAAGGAGCCAAATCCAGGGGAGTTTTGAAGTCTGACTCTGGAATTAATGACAGAGGGAGAATCAGCTGAGAGTTGTTTGAGACGATTGCTAGCCTGGTTTCAAAAGGTTTGGTTACTGTTTCCAGCATATGAGTCCTGGAAGGACCATAGAAGAGGTTCCTTCATGCAGCCTGACTCATCTTCTGGAAGAGCTGAAGATCTTGATCGGACAAACTGTTAAGCAGCTGTTGATACATTGACTCAGAATTCAACATATGAGCTGGACGAGAGGGGGATGTCAGACTCATATGATAGTTGACATTATGCACTCTACAACAATTAAGCTCCAATTTTGGAGAAATTAATCTCAAAATTAATGGGATAAGCTCTCCAAAGAAGAATTAAGAATGATATGAGCCAAGAGGTTATGAGAAGAAAAATAACAAGGGCAAACATAAATGCGCATTCTTAATTGGGCCACAAAATGAACATTGATGGCATGAGTCTCCTGTTGAGGATAAGGAGAAAATTAGGAAAATTGAGGATGCTGGACCAATAATACTGAATATGACAGCGGGCCATATGCCCTGATGGGGGTAAACCAGATCCTGTGATTAATATTGTCATGAGTAAATCGATCAGCCCAGCATGACAGTAGATTGTGGGGACCACACTCTGAGTAGGCAGTAGCAAGGAGTAAGAGTAAGAAAGCTGCATGCCAAAGGTCATCCCAAGTAGCATTTTGTGTTGATAATAGTACTCCGCTTGAGCAAAAAGAAGTATTTGACCAGGTGTCCAAAGCGGTGTTCTCCAGCCCCGGTTATTTTCTCACTGGAAATCTAAGCAAGAGGGGAAATGTGTTGGGATTTTTGCCCATATTCCCAGCTGCTAGATCACCAGGAATTGTAGGGGATGATTCCCTAATTCGAGGTGATTCGGAAATTTATTGACCAAGTTTTTAGGGTAACTATCTTAAGGGGTTTTTGGGTTATTTGCCTGGTCAGATCCTTCAGGGATTGATCCAAAATTTTAAGATCTTGTCGGGCAGAGTTGCTGACAAAATAGGGGCATCTGATAGTGATTAAATACCGGATGTACTGATTGGGATCAGTTGGGTTTCATCACCAACTGATTGGTAATGTAAGTAGTAAGTTGTGAGGCGAGTGATGCCACCTGCAACTAGCAAATCAATCAGTTGGTTTGCAACCTGCCTTATTGGGTAACAAGTCCCATTACCTAAGCAGGTCGCTTGCCAAATATGGTTGGTTTGCTTAGATTGAAAGGAAAACGTTAGGCACATGTTCTCTGACTCTTTCCATTTTAGGTCTCAAGGATGTCCAATGACAAATCCTAGTCATGATGAGGAAGACCATCACTTCTGAGATGAGGATGGGTGATTCAATAGCAATGGCTGCCATTATTATTGAAGAGGTGTCAACTGAGGGTTGGGCGCCGAATCCCCCACTATAAATTACCTAGTATTCACCAATAAAGTTATAGTTTTATCCAATATATATGTCATTGTCAAATGACATCATAGTGGGGAACAACCCCAAGGATAAGGCTGAGTGCCAGGAGGCCCAGAAGGTGAAGCTTCAGGCTCTTCCTGAGCTCATGCACACACTGGACTAACGCTGGGTACAAGATAAATATACCCAGGTTTGTACTAGTGAGGTGCCTAATTCCCAGCCCCTTACGTCGACTCAGACGTTAAAACAGACAGTTCACACTATTTACTTGGACAAAACAATTTGGTTAGTCATGGAAAGAGGTTTTGAAACCTGTTCTATTTATGAAATCATGCATTTGGGTCAAATCCAACTTCAATCAATTACTTGAGTGAATTCAGTTTCAGTGTTTTTGACCAAATCAGATGGTAGTCTGTGCCTATTGGTGGATCAGTGCTTAGGACCACTTTGACAGACCCCAATTTCCACCCTGACGAAGTTTATTATGTTTTCCCTGACCAACATTCCTGTTGGTCTACTTCCCAATAAAAGTTTCCCCATTTTTACCATTTTATTCATAATGTCTCAAATGATTCTGTATGCAGACCTCTTTGAGGAGGTCTTGCGCTACCTTAACAATCACATTTTATATACAATTAGGCTTTCACCTAGTGCACTTTCAGTTCACCCAGGTTCCATCCAACCTGGGACGTTTACCATTTCTTCCTTCGTGCACCACGTCATTTTTGGTTGGGTTTTTAAATCAATAATTGCTCTCTTTTTCTTGAGTTATTATTGCTCCAGTCCCCTCTGCTGGGCAATAGTGAGTTTTATTTTAATGGCTAGTTCACTGGCGTTGGCCCTGTGACCCAAATACTACCACGCTGGGAACAGGAGAGTTATATACTCTCTCCTTACATTAGTTGACCAACCTCTCAATTTTATGTTCACATACTTCTTCCGTGTGGAACTTTTACAAGGTGTAATTGGTGGGCGCCAGCTGTGGGCTTTAGCTATCATTAGCCACACTGGTGTTTCCTCTTTTCCCCGAAGGTTGAAGCAACTTGGCATTTATTATGGTTGCCTCCAACTAGAAAGTACCCACCTATCATGCTTGTACCTGATGGATATGGACGCTTTGAGGTAAGAAAGTCATGGAATCATGACTTTCCGCCAAAATTACCAAATATGATGTAACAAATGAGTTTTCTTCGCCAGTGCTTTCAGATGATGCTAGAGGAATTGGTGCAGATGGGCCTGGGGGTGTTGGCCTTTCTTAAAATTGGCTGTTCCATTGTTGTTTGATGGATAGGGTCGTTTACATCTAAAACCACGTTTTATAATGAAAACCTTATCTCTATCTCTGAACCGTTTATTAGTTCTTATGGCCTGGATGAGGACCCTATTCCGGTATATCAGATTACCCCTGAGAACCCACGTTTGACCCCTACCATGATCCAGGGCACTCAGGAAGTGGAAAAAGAACTTCATTTGAAATATAATAATGTATATGCACCTGCAGAAGGAGCGGTGGGATATGTGGCCTCAGTAGTAAAAGTGGCCCACTATCCCTCCCCTTCTATGATTCCAAAACATACCCTGATGGCTTGCTCACGCCAGAGGAAGAATTTTAAGGTGAAGCAGTGTCTTTTTCTGCTTTAAATAAACCCCATTCTGGATACTTCTTATTGACCGCTACCCTTACACCCCTTTGGGGAAGTTCAGCACAACTATTTTAGTAAATGCCAGTGCCTCTAATAATTTTTTTGACCAAGACCTTGCTGAATACCTTGAGTTGAGTTACTCACCAGGTGGTATGATTAGAGGCGGGGCTTCTCAAGGTATCCCCTACGCTGAACGTCATGGGGTTGGTGGACTACCAAGTGGGCGTCTATCTTCTGTCCGACCATTTTCAAGCTATCAGAAACCTCTTATTCCCCATTATTTTGAGTGTAGAGTGGTGGAGAAAGTTTGACTTCAGGACTAATTGAAAGAAAACACTCTATCCTTGTCTTTGTCCAACAGTCACAAGTTGATTGTTCCTTTGTCAGAGGATAAAGCCCAAGACAAGTTGCCTCATTGGCCCAATGTTCCCACTCTTAATCTTACCCTTTGCTGAAGCCCTCTTTGGAGGTTTCCCTATCGTCCTGTTTGGAGTGGATACAATCTTCTTTTGATGCAGCATCCGCTAACACACTTCCTGAGCACTCTGAATTTGATTGTGAATTCAAGCTCATGGTGGATCTGATGTGTATTTCTTCCCCCATTTACCCATTGACTGTGTGGGAGGAAGAGGCGTTAAATGTGTGAGTGAAGGATCTGTTAGCCAAAGGTGCGATTTTTCAGCGTACCTCCCCTGTTTGCTCCCCACTTCTCTTTGTTGAGAAGGCTGATGGTACTCTACGCCCCTGCGTAGACTATGGGAACCTCAATAACGTTACTGTATAAGACCTCCATACCATCTCTTTGGATTCGCAGATTGCACTCTATGTGGATAAGGCGAAGGTCTTCTCCAAGGTGGATTGCTTTAATGCGTTCAATCAGATCCGGATTGAAAAGGTACAAGAGTGGTTAACCGCATTCCATACCAGAAAAGGGATCTACCAATTTTGGGTCATTCCCTTTAGGCTTAAGAATGCCCCTGCTATCTTTCAACGCCGCATTGATGCAGCGTTGGGGAACTTGTTAAGGGTATGTGCGGTTGCCTATATGAACGACATTCAGGGGTTTTCCCCTGACCATGAGTCCCATGCTTACACCTTCAGCAAGTGGTGGAGAGGTTAAAGGCATCCATCTTTACACTAAAGATAATCAAGTGTGAATTTTTCTTGTCCCAGGTTACTTTTCTGGGCAACGTCATGTTTGATCAAGGACACATGATAACTCCAGACAAGGAGAAGGTAATTCTTGAGTGGCCCACCCCCACCTCAGTCAAGGATCTACTAATCTTTTTGGGGACGTGTACATTCTTTAAGAAGTTCACGCCAAATCTTTCCGAGGTGGCAGCACCCTTATATAAGGCTAGCAGTGCAAAGGTGCTTCAGTAATCCTCCATTTTAGAGGATGCTTTCAAAGCAATGAGGTGCACACTGTTGTCAACATCAGTTCTTCGCCATGTTGACCCTTCAAAGGAGTTCATTGTGTCTACTGATGCCTCCAATTTCGCCATAGTGGCCGCCTTGTTACAAGTAGGTGAAGATGGGATAGAGCATCTGGTGGGATATCTTTTAGGAAAATGTCTTTGCCAGATTTGAATTACGCCTTTTATGATAAGAAGTTACTGGCAGTGGTAGAGGCGCTGACTTATTGGCGTCACCACTTGCATGGCTCAGCCAAACCTTTTTGGGTACATACAGACCACCGTGCCTTGCTTTACTACTGCGCTCCTCATGTCCTAACCCCACGGCAGACCCATTGGCATGAGACCCTTGCCCAATTTGCATTCACTTATGAGTTCACCATAGGCAAGGATAATGGTTTGGCGGATGCTTTGAGCTGCAACCCTGCTTTAGCGCCTGATCCCAAGGAGGTGGAAGTTCATAAAGCACAGTTGATGATTCCACCAAATCATATTGTGTCTCAACTTCCCTCTCCCCCGGCCAGCGGGCCAGCGCTTGCCCCTCTGGAAAATGCGGAGGAATATAGTATGCTCAGAAAGGTAGTCCTTTCTTAGCCACTAGCAGCCAAATATACTATGATACTTGCTAAGAGCGCTTTGAATCAAGAGGATCTCTCCAGGGTCTGTCACGTCAAGGATTAGATAGTGTGGTTTCAGGGGCGCCTATGGGTTTCCTGATGGACCACTGCACCTGTAAATCATCCAGGATCATCATGATGGACTCACCGTTGGTCATCCTGGTAAAGCAAGGACGTTGGAGTTAATATGATGCACGTACAATTGGAAGGTCTTGCCTGCTCAGGTGGGGCGATACTGTAAGGAGTGCCTGATCTGCAATCAGATGAAACCCAATTGGCAACCATTAGAAGGGTTGTTGTATCCGTCCAAAAGGTTGAAGGGCCCTGGACTCCCCTATCAGTGGATTAAACTGTGGATTTACCTGTCTCTGATGGTTGCGATGCCATCACGGTGGTGGTGGACCGTTTTGCAAAGTTAACCCACTTTATTCCCTGCAGAACAACAATAAACGTGGCTGATATGGCTAGTCTCTTCATCACTCATGTTTTTGCGCTCCATGGGGTTCCCCAAGAGATTATCAGTGTTTGGGGACCCCATTTTACCTCCGTCTTTTGGGAAGAGTTGTGTAAGACTCTTCAGATTCGCCCTTGCCGCTCAACTGTCTATTACCCCCAATCAGATGGGCAGACAGAGCGAGTGAAAAAGTGCTTGGAACAGTTTATGCGGCGTTACAGTGCCGCAGATCATTCATATTGGGTTTCTCACCTCCCTATGCCCAATTTAGTTACAACACTATGCATTCTTCAATAAGTCGTTCCCCTTTTTTCGCCAACCATGGCTTTAACCCCGCCTTCAACATGGAGCTCAGCTGTGATTCTAAGGTTGAAGCGATGGTGGACTTTGTCAAGACTATCAAGAAGGTCCACTAGGGGGTTTCCACAAGTTTGGAGGCGGCAATGCAAGTGTATAAGTAGAACACTGATGGTAGATGCTGAGTGGATCCCGCGTACAAGAAAGTGGATCTTGTGATGCTTGATGCTCGTAACATCCCTATCAAGCAGCTGTGCAAGATGCTGGGACCAAAGAGGATTGGCCCCTACCGCGTTGTTAGAAAGGTGGGCCATGCCTCATACCAGCTAGTTCTTCCCTCTTCATTTTGGATCTTCTTTGTCTTCCATGAAAGCAAATTAACATTGTTTGAGGTCCCCCCCACCAAAGACTCCTGAGGCCTATTTCATGGATGGGGCGCCAGAGTGGGAAGTGGAAGGAATAGTTGCCTCCCGCCGCGTTAAAAGAAGGCTTGAGTACCTGGTATCCTGGAAGGGTTTTGACGCTGCAGAGAACATTTGGGTTCCAGCGCTCAACTGTGTGAATGCCCAAGATCTGATTGAAGCCTTCCACAAGTGTTTCCTCAGGATGCCAGATCTTAATCCAAACTGACTGTTACCGCCATGAAGTTGGCCCCGACCTACAAGAATTTTACCTTGCGCAAGCCCCAGGAGGGGGTTAAGCCCCATCAGGAGGAGAGGGTAATGTTATGGTCAAATGACATCATAGTGGGGACAACCCTAAGGATAAGGCTGGCCCCAGGAGACCCAGAAGGTGAAGCTTCAGGCCCTTCCTGACCTCAGGCACACACTGGACCAACTCTGGGAACAATCTAAATATTCCCAGGTTAGTACTAGTGAAATGCCTAACACCCAGCCCCTTATGTCAGCCCAGGCATTAAAATGGACGGTTTACATCATTAACATGGATGGTTTGATTTGGTTAGTTGAGGAACAGGGTTTCAAAACCTGTTTATATATAAATCATGCATTTGGGTTGAATCCAATTTTAGTCATTTACTTGAGTGAAGTCTGTTTTGGTGTTTTTGACCAATTTGGATGGCAGTCTGTGCTTATTGGTGGATTGGTTCTTGGGACCACTTCATTAGACCCCAATTTCCCCTAACAAAGTTCAATTATGTTTTTCCCCGACCAACATTCTTGTTGGTCGACTTCCCAATAAACACTTCCCCATTTTTACCATTTTGTTCATGATATCTCAAATGATCCTGTGCGCAGACCTCTTCAAGGAGGTCTCGCGCTACCTTAACAACCACATTTCATATATAATTAGGCTTTCACCTAGTGCACTGTTGGTTTGCTCAGGTTCCCTCCAACCTGGGACTTTACCATTTCTTCCTTCGTGCACCACGTCATTTTTGGTTGGGTTTTTACATTTACAATCGCTCTCTTTTGCTTGAGTTAATGTTGCTCCAGCCCCTTCTGCTGGGCAATAGTGACTTTTATTTTAATGGCTAGTTCCCTGGCGTTGGCCCTGTGCACTGAGCACTACCACACTTGAGACAAGGGGAGTTATAGACACTCCTCTTACAATATAGTTTTAGTTTTAAATAATTTTGTAGTACTGAGTTTAAAAGAGTTTAGTAAAGAGTATACAGTTGATATTCCAGCTCAGTACACTTTACCAGCATCTAATGTTCTATTCTTTCTCAGGGATATTATTGCTGTGTGTGATATCTGTAAACTCTTTAAAAAGAGTAAGGATCTGAGCGGAGATCCAGAGAAGAATTGGAATCAAATTGGGGATTGCTGCTGACTGTGTTTCAAACTGGAGAAACCATCAATGGGAATCTAAGAGAAGATTGGATTAGATTATACGAGGTAACATATCCCTATTTTGAATCATCACAAGGATTTTGAGTAGAAATACTGGCTGAGCGTTGTTCCAAGATCTATGACTCCCATTAAACTACAGATAATAGTTGCCTTACTATTATAAACTGATTATTAACTACCATACAACGTGGACGAATTGCACAAAATCTAAACCTGTGCAAGTAATAAGTTTATAGGAGTTATTGGCCAAAAAATAATTAAACCTATAAATTTTTACAGCATTGAAACTAGGTTAAATCAGGAAGCATAATGCGCATAAGGATCAATGGAATCACCTTCAGGAATCCCTGTTCCACTTTCCAAATCATGAGAGGCGGTGCCCCCACCGCTGCAGTCATGAAGATGATGTATTACAATGAGGGCATGGTCCAGGTGGTTGATCTGTAAGGCAATAAAACATCCTGATCTCATGGGCCATGACTGTTTTTAAAGCACCATGTCCCCACGCGCCCTAGAATTATCAACGCTTTCTAACATAATAATGTAGTCTTTATTTCCATCATCTTTTCGTTTTTTGTCCTCTTTACTAATTTTCAGCTTTGAGTCCATTTTTGGACTTTGGTGACAGTTGATAGAACTGTTACACTGAAATCCACTGTTAGAATCTGCGCTTAGGCGTCATACTAAAAGGTTCAGGTTTTTAGACTCATCTGAATAAGGTGCTTTATGAATACAGACGCCTTAGTAAACGTGTAAAAAGGAAAAGTTTGGCGAGAGGACTTTTATTATAAACCAGAATAAGCACAATGTAGTATCATTTACTCTCAATGGCACAATTCCTTCTTTCAGACAAAATACAGATAGATTTACTCTACCAACTTATCAAAAAGCCCTTAATCTCTTAAAATTCAGTCTAGATATCCTTTTCTACTAACGTTCCTATTGGTGCTTCTCATGTGTACTAAGAAGCACTCCAATATGTTAAATTAATGGGCTAATAAAATAAATTAGATTAATTAAAAAAGTTATAAGGCTCTACGGATTTAAACTGTAGTTGTGATCAACTGATTGCATTAGAAGCTCTAGCGGAATGCCATAATAAAATAAGATTCCTCATACCTGTAAATTTACGCCGGTGTGAGGGATAAGATAATGGATAAGGGTATAAGTGGCAGAAGCAGAACAAATTTGCTTAATCCAAGGGCCTAAGAAGTTACTAGATTGAGGGGATAGAAGTTGGATTGGACAGTTATGGGTTTCATTCTTCTAGATTTACAATTCTCAAGCGTTGGACCAAGAGCACCAAGAGTAAGTTAATACAACTTTGGTGACTCCCTATGAAGGTGATATCCATGTGCTTGAGACTCTTTATACCAAAGCCCGTTTCTATGTATTTTGGTATATATAGATATTATCAAAATATTCCTTTAACTGATGGTTGGTTAAACCAATTGCAACATCCACCTCTTCTGAATCTTATCCTACAACCTGATCCAGCGCTTTATCTTCCTTTCCAGTATATAGTTTTTACATGAAGTTAATATCAATAAGACCCACTGTTGAACAAAAAGCCAAGTCATACTTATATTGGGGCGGAAGACAATTGGATTTTCTCATACAAATTATCCTTATGTGCCATTGGCCCAGAGGGAAATCAGGAGGATTTTCCAAGTGAGAAGGTGTCCCATTGGTGGAACTCAACTCCTTGCAGATGCTAAAGTATCAATGAGAGTAAACCCCTTATAAATAGGTATACTTGAAAGACATTAAATTGGTGCCCATATTGATATCACCTGTGATGACACCACCATTCAATGCTCAGAATAACTAGGGACAGAAAATTTGACACTACGGTAAATTGATCACAAAATCATATATTGCATGGAAAAGGGTATTAGACCTCTCACTTTATAAAATGTTATTGGGCGGAGGAAGCATCCAATGAATATGAGCACATTTCAAGGACAATATCAAGATCCTGAGCTACTTTCAAACTCATGAAGTTCCCTAACACTCCAGTATCCAAGAGAGCATCAATGGTTACCTTATGGGATCCCATTTGAATTATAGTGGGCAACAAAAAATAGACATGAACCTGTTTATTTGCAACAACAAGGGATCTGACTGGCTAAGATGTGGTCATCACATGGATATCCATTTTACTGTAATCTGAAAGGGAGCTAGGATATTTGGAAAAATATGTCTCATTTATTTTAATTGTTGCAACGCAGACGATACAAGTATTAGGTGGTTCAAAGGTACATTCTTCTCCTTATGTTTTAGGCTCAGCAGGAGAAACTGTTAATTAGCTTGGAGCCTGAAAGTGGAGAGGTAAGGTCAGCTTTTAGAATGACAAGACACTCATAATTGGTGACCATGTCAGAACTTGCATTTTAATGAAAAGAAAATGAGCGACAAGATTCTATTGAAGTAATTCTTTTAACGCAGCTCCAGGGGTTGGAACTTAACTCCTCCTACCCCTACTTGAGACCTTCAAGCGTGGCACCATTAAAATTGCCAATGCAGCAATTTTTATTAAGGAAGCTGGATGAGATTCAAAGAGGGATGGTTTGCAAAGATGGTATCCAGAACAGCACGGAATACTGTAATACAAACCCAAAAAAGACCTAAGCTCTGAACTTGAGCTGGTAAAGACCTGGTGGAGCAGGGCAGATTTGAGGAATCTGCGTCCAAAATGAAAACATGTAAAAGTTGAGACAATCATGATATCAATGAGAGAATTACTAAGGATACCAAATTAATCAATGGTGTGGAAACTCTAGCCTGATTGACTGTGTGAAGGATTTCTCATATCCATCAGCGGACATCCCCTTCTACTGCGTTCATGAGAAAAACGCTTTGTTGGCATCCATAAAGGTAGATGAATTTTCAGTATTTGCTATGAACAAACCTGAAACTCTGCAAGGCGTCCAAAACTTCATTTGCCATCTTTGATGAAGGTAAGAACTAACTCGCCCTAACTGTACAGAGTAACAGGGAGTCAAATCATGGGAAAGTGGTGTTGAGTCAGAAAGAAATACATGACCACTGCATTAAAGCAGTGAACAAATGCATATGTTTACTAACATTAAATCAAACAAAATTATTAGATGTTCATCTGATATAGTAAAATCATCTCATTACAGACTTTAGGGAGAAGAGTGGAAATGTCCAAGAGTAAAGTTCACCATTTATGTCATGAAATTGGTTAATAATTCTAAGACTAGCCTGATAGTTTAAATGCATAGACACCCAAAATGCAAGCCAGAATACCAGATGTAAAGCCAAATTTACTGCTTTATATTTATTAGAGAGATGAAGAGCTTGGGGTTGACAATTTATCATGAAAGCTAAAAATACCCCCTGAAGAGAGCCAAGCAGTAGTGGCAGCCACAGCAGAAGATCTAAGAAAGACAGCCTTCTCAAGCACATACTGCATCATGGAAGAATCTCTGGCATTAGTAGGAGAAAATCTCATAAAATGACCTTAAACTTAAAGATTGGAAGTGGGAATAACCCAAAGAGGAAGATAAGTTCGTGATGCTAAAAGAATCCAGAATAGGAGACAATCCAATGGGCACCATGTCAATACTCCAATCAATCAATGAGGGCAGAAAGTATTGATGATCGTCACTATAGCCCAGTCTTTGCGTAGACCATGGGACATGGTAATTAAGCAAACATTGCAGTTTAATTACAATAAAAAAGATCTTAAAGGTTCCTTTTCTAGTCTAGTTGTTTATTGGAATTAAAATGAGAGAATTGACCAACAGCAGAA
Source organism: Massospora cicadina (assembly GCA_022478985.1). NCBI lineage: Eukaryota > Fungi > Entomophthoromycota > Entomophthoromycetes > Entomophthorales > Entomophthoraceae > Massospora > Massospora cicadina. Next base: position 100,060 of record JAKSZP010018709.1, read on the forward strand.
CATGTTGGGAACTGCTATCTTAAAGGCCAAAGTGGTGGGTAATAAAAGGGCTGTTCATTAAGGTCAAAAAAATCCTATAAGTGCAATTCTTACATATTGACACACTATTGCTGCTAATACAGTTTTGGTTCCAGGCTAACAGGGTGGATCAATATTAAAAAAAATTACTAATTTATTTTTGACTTGATCTGGCATGGCCAGATGACAAAACTCTGTTTGGCAGGCCAATGTGTTTCACTTACAGACAGGGGTGTTAGGGAAATTTCATTTCTATATCAAACAGTTTTGGCAATCTGAACTTACTGGGGATGGGCTCACCCTCTTTGACAACAAGTTAGAGAGTTAAACGGGTAATTTTAAGCTCAAGAGTGATCTGAACAATTCAGTCATGCTCAGAATTGATCTACACCCTGAGAAGAACTCATGCTATGATCTGAACCATAATGGCATGAGATGGGGTGGCGACCTACCTGCTGGTGGTGACCTCATGCCACTACCACTTCCTGACATAGCCTCGGGATCCTTTCCACCAACTACTTAATGGTAGGAAAGGGCAAAGGTAAAATCTTTAGAGGGTAAGCTGTCACTCACCCCTCATCCACGACATGGGATAAATTACCCTTGTTGGTGAAGGGTGGCAGCCTTCCCTCCTTTTTGGTACTGAAGGGAAAGTCCTCTTGATCTAAGCACAGGTGTTGCTCCCCAGGACTCACATTTTACCTTAAATCTTCCACGCACGCAAAGACCTAAAAGATGAGATTTTCCCCACTAACTGTCAGGTAAACAGCAAGTAAGAATCAGATTGGCCTGCCAGCCTAGGTGCCAGAGCACCCAAATGGCAAACCAGAATGACAAAGGAACTGCTGCTGGTATGACGGATATGAGACTGGAAAGGAGTTTCACCAAATATGCCAGTTAGCCAGAATCTCGTATAAGCACAAAATAGAATACCAGAAAAATATGGCCATTAACCCCAAGGGGTATGAGAGTGTTGGTAGAAAAGTTAATTTAATTCTCAACATATAAAACTAGAAAAACTTTGGGGAAGGTTTTTAATGAAAAATTTAAGGAAGAAAAATTGGCCAACAAATTTCTCAGTGCAATGCGACTGATTAAATAATGGTCAATTTAGAGAGGAAACAAGCTGGTATCAAGTCCCACAATTTTGACTTAACTGGCGAATTGTCTGGGAATGGGGCGGATGAGTTCACTGGGAACTGACTTTGAAGAATTTAGCAGCAGGCTGAGTCACTGTCATTTCACCTCAAACATCTGAGCTGAGACTCAGATATGTTTCTGACAGTTGATGCAACAGCATCTGGCCCAATGAGCAGCGGGAATCCCCCAAGGCCACCCCATGTAGGGGCAGACCCATTCGGTTGGGAACAGGTTCAGGACAACCAACCCACCCATGCCTGGTCGCTGGGCCAATTGTTTGGTCAGAAGTGTTGCATCGGGCACAACGCCCAATTTGCTGGCAGGAAGCTTCAAGCTCTAGTCAATGGTGCCCAATGCTGTTACCTGCCTGTCATGGATGATCCCCAATGATTTTGGGAGGGGGGTGATTTTTTTGATCGTAGTGTTGGCCAAATTGAAACCGTTGGCAATTCTGGCTGATAGATCAGTCTTAATCCCTTTTTGACCATTTGAAATCTGAACATTGGGCTGATTGCCACTCAATTTTGTTCTGATTAATTTCATTTTGGCGATCTTGGCGCAGATTTCACTAATTCCCCATAACAGTTCTGCTGAGGTGAGTGTGGGTATTGTGGGTGGGATCCAAAGCAGATGAGCTGTTACCCAGCACTCATCTACCATGTGGGTGATATTGCCCTGAGTAACAAGGGGTACAGCCATCCTCCTTGATACCTTCTTGCTTGGGAGTGTGAATTTGGCTTAATCAACGCCCAGGGGGCGTTCCTCAGGATTTAAATTACTTTTTTTCTTTTTCAAAGGAAAAGTGCCACCACCAGGAAACTGAACGAGGGCCACATTTTTGTGCGCCTTGGGTAACTTGGTCTCCATTGCCATCGCGGTTTTTTGGGAAGGGCAGGGAGTATTGAGGTGGGATCAAGAAATGCTTCGACCAGTTCCATACAGTTTCACATTCGTGCTCCTTGACCCAACTGTTCTCATAGGCTGGATACCTTTTCCAAGCAATGAGATATTGAACAGACCGTCAGGACTTACAGGATGCCAGGATATTCTCCACCTTGGCCTCTTCCGCGTCCTTAATGATGATCAGTTCAGGTTCTGTGGGAACTGTACCCTTGAAAGGCAACAGCTGGGAAACGTGGAAGACGAGATACTGTTTCCAGTGAGCTGGAAGCTTCAACCGGAACGCACCACTACCCAAGACCTCTTCCACCAAATGGGGACCTAAATGCTTACTTGCGAATTTATGGGAAGGAGCTTGAATTCATAAGAGGTGGGTATCGAGCATAACATAGGATCCTACTGTTAAATTGTGACCTGGGAGCCACTTACTATCCATGAACTGCTTTTAGTCATCAATAGCTTTGGTGAGGTGTTCCTGCACCATGGATTGAGCTGACCTAATATGTTCCACATGATTTGAGGCAGCTTGCACCTTAGGCTGCAAGCAAGGTCTGACCAAAAATGAAGGATTATAACCCAACGTCACTTTGTAGGGCGAAAACCCCATAGATGTGTGCGTTCCATTGTTTTAAGCAAATTGAGCAAGGGGAAGGTCATTGGCCCAGGAGTCCTGTGCAGCCGCAGCATAGCAATGCAGGTACTGTTTGAGGACTAGGTAACTCACTTGGTCTGTCCATTGGACTGAGGATGGTATGCTGTGGAACAGCAGGGGGATATTTTTAGGATAGATAGGAGTTCACTCCAAAATTGCGCTGTGAATTGTGTACCCCAGTCGCTGATTATCTCCTGTGGGTAGACTAAACATCAAGAACACGTGACATACAAAAAGGCAGGCGGTCTACTCCGATGTAATTGTAGAAGTGCAAGGAATAAAGAGGGAAAATTTTATGAAATGATCTACCACCAACATCACCGCTGTGAACCCATTAGAGCAGGGAAGTTTGAAGATAATTTCCACGGAAACTGACATCCATAGACCCTCCGCCTGCTGTAAGGGGTGTAAAAGACTGTTTCTACCAGAGCGGTCCAACTTAGCCCAAGCATAAGTAGCACAATTAGTGATCCAGCCTGGAACATCTTTTGTCAAACCCACCCAATTGTAGGTCCGCTTGATCAAGTCAATGCATTTCTTATTACCAGGATGACCGACCGTGGGGGGATTGTGATGTGTGTGGAATACCTCAGTTCTGAAGGAGGGAGGGACCCAAATGCGTGACCAAAAATAAATAAGACCCTCCTCTTTAATGAATATAAGGAGTGTTTATGCTTCTGGTGAGATATCTGCTCGATCAGCTTTATGCCCTCAGGGCAGGCCATTTGGCTGGCTAAGACCTGAGCAACTAATGGAGCGTCAGGGGCCAGAGCAATGGAGAAATGACAGGGGGGACAATCAACAGGATTTAGGCGGCAGGAATAATGGTAATGAGATCTACTTCCTCTGGATCCGCAGAATAGTGGGTGGGGCTGCAGCTGAGAAAATTGGGAAGTATGTTGAGGGCACTTTTTGTTAATTTCTATTTGGAATTAAAACTGTACAAGTCCCAATAGGTTTGGGCTTGCTGATGTGCCAATTTTTGAGGCTTACAAAAGTACAAGAGAGCCTGGTGGTCCACATGGACCGTTAACTCATGTTGAGCACCATGTAACAGATACCTCCAATGAGTTAATGCCCATGTAATGGCTGCCAACTCCTTGTCATAAATGGCCTAAGTCTGCTCCATAAAGGTGAACTTTCGGGAAAAATAGGTGACTGGGTGTTCCAAGCCATCGTGCTCCTGGAGCAACACTGCCCCCACTGATACCAACAAGGCGTCGCATGCAACAATATACAGCTTTGTGGGATCAGCGTGCTTCAAAATGGGAGGGGACATGAACACCTCTTTAATCAATTCAAACGCCTGTTGGCATT